>BDJD01004620.1:59171-92587 GCA_002564525.1 Rosa multiflora | reverse complement strand
GTTTATGGAAATATAATTGTGTACAGGGCAATGTCGCGAGCTACGGTTAGATGAAGGAACTCGTTTGCGTGGTTGCCAATAGTACTGTGAGTGGACGTTTGTTTTAAATAAGTGATGCATGCATTTATTTATTAAAGCTTGTTCTATTTTATTAACGTATTTTTCCGAGCATATAAATTGATTGCGAATTATCTCATGGATTTACTTTTAAATAATGATTCTCATGAAGTATTTATGTTTTGTTACCGGTTGTGAGTTTTGGTTATGAAGATGTTATGCTCGGATTCGAAATTATAAATGATGTTGATTTTCGACGAATTGATTTTCGATGTGATTTTCGAGATTTATACTGTTTATATTATCTTTATAATCGTCGATTTGAGATTTCTGAAAGATTTTCGAAATGGGATTTCGATGGAATAAATTCTTGTTTATTTATTCGATTTTTGGCATTGGGAATGCCTCATTGACAATCTACTTATTTCTTTAGCGTGTGGGACACGCTGTTAATTATACGACTCTTTGAGTATTTCCGGGTACGGTTGGGAATCGTACCCGTGTTGTCTTTATACGTGGGACATGGGGAAGCTTTATTGATTTATCGGTTTTTAACCACCATACACAGGGTCGTTATATATATATTATATTACTGGCTAGCCTATTAGTACTCCTCCCTACTTACTATGTGTTCGTAAGTGAGTAGAGGAGTATTTTCTTGAGAAATGAGATTTCGGTTTTACGATATAGTTTTCGAATGTGGTGACTAGCGAGGCTAGTCGATTTATCGTTTTGGAATTATTGGATTTAAAGCTACATGTATTTTTTCTAATTGTTGCATGCATCGGTTATTAAAGAGAATAAATGTGGGAAAGTATGAAATCCTTTTTCCTTTAAATTGTTTATTTTTGTCCACTCACGCTAACGTTTTTCGTCTACTTTCCCCTGGGCCTTTCGGTTTCTAATGCCCAGTTTGCAGGCGAATTAGTGGAGGTCGGGCGTACATGACATTTGAGGCATAGTTGTCACTACTTCCGCAGTGTAGGATCACTTGATCCTTTACTCTTCTGTTATATCCCTGTGTATAGTAGTATTGCTCTGCTTAATCTTTGGGATTAGTATTTTTGAGTTTTGTGTTTTGTGAAAGTGGAGTTGTTGGTAATTGGGAGCAGGGTGGCTCCAGGAGTATAAGGTTGGTTTGCTTGTAGTGTTTTGTGTGTTTTACAGGTTTTTGGTAGTCTATTTTAGAGGTGACTCTGCCGAATTTTTGGTAGAGTTATCCCTAAGGTGGGCCCCATAGGGCCACCTCGGATTTCAGGGTGAAATTCGGGGCGGGTCCTGTCATAAATAGATGCACAAAAATGCCTATAACTTAACCCTACAAGAATGTCAAAAATAGTATGGGTAAGTAGGGATCGTTCCCGCAAGAAGACTCAAAACCAAATAAACCTAAACTGTCCAGTTATAAAGATCTGACTGGCAGACGACTCTAAACTATTCTAAATGTCACGAAAATTTACAGACAGACTTTAGGCATGATAAACTAACTACTGACAAAGTATGATAATTTTTGAAGGTGTTTTGGTTGACGAACTAATTAAATAAAAACGAAACACTAAATGACTCCGAAAATAAAAAGACTTGATTCAAGGTTTTGAAAATCAAAGATAAAACAAGTTAGAGGAATTGCATCCACCATCAATCAATCAAGTAAACTAATCATGTTCAACCTAATTTCATTTATTTATGGATGAAGATGCTCAAGTTAACTCAACGCCTGAATTAACCTATTGTTTTTCCTTACTTGTATGTTAGGTGAGAGACGCTCTACACCTAACCTATTTTCTAAAATGCAACCTAGGTTGACACAACTCTAGATTTAACACAGAAATCATTACGCAATAGAAAAACGAGACATCACAAGGCATCTTGAGTACGACGCGTCTCAATTAACCTAGGAACCTAATCACTTGCCTTATAGACAATGTACTACTCTAGAACTCTCAACGGAACCCTCGAAGAAAGGCACAGGCAATGATCATTCTTAGAAATAAAATCCTAAACATGCAATCTAAGTTGCGCACCAAAGAAAACATGCAAAGGAATCATCAATATGAAGATAGAAATTAGGTTCTCATCCAATAGATAAGCAAAACTAATTGAAAGTCATAACAAGTTTACAATCATGATTTGGGCCTTCAACAACCCCTAACTAAAGAGTTAGTTCAACATAGAAGAAAACAAAACAAAGAATGGGAGGAAGAGAGAGAGAGAGAGAGAGAGAGCTGCTGCAGATTGATCTCCTTTTATATGCTTAGAGGTTGCCTTCGTCTTTCTTGTTGTGTAGGAAATCCAAAACCTAAAAGTATTAGGGTTCACGTGCTTAGGTGGAGTTTTCCTATTGGCTCTTGAACTTGATGACTTATTCCAACCATTCACATCATGCCAATTGTCCATCATAAGTCGGAATATGAAGCAGAAACTCGCCCTCGGGCTTCTTGGTGTGATTTGGGCCTCGAAACATAAATTCCCGTCCAACCTCAGATTCACACGTAGCCTGACCTTCTTGTACTAAATCAGCCATAACTTATTCTAGTAAAATGATATTGACAAGCCGTAAAAAGATCTGGAAATTAGACATCCGAGGTTTTCCATCAATATAAAGATCAACATCTGGATCTTTGTGAGCTGATCTCAGTGATCTGTTGAAGTTGACTGATCTGCACAGGCAGATTTGCCTATTTTGCCTTTCAATCCGTCTTTTACTTCTTTTCTCCTTCTTTGCTCAAAATACCTATAAAACAAGTAAACAACGTAAATGACGAGAAAATACACTAAACTAACAAAGAAAGTATAGAGATTAACGTTATTAATATCGCATAATTATGCTTCTATCACTTGCCTCTTGAAATCTGAAATTTTGGCTACTTGATACAACGGTGATTGAGATTTCCGTTGTATGATTGAAAGTTGGATGCCAAATTTTGAGGAAGTTTGCTTGAATGTCTTCCACAAGGTAAACCTAGTGCAAGCTGTAGAAATTAGACAACATATGTTATACTTTTCTGTTGTGTGAAGTGGGAACATAGGCGGCATATTTCCCTCCATGTTTTGGCATTTTGTTAGATTTCTGTTGTGTGAGTGATTTATAATTTATTGAAGTTTAATTGTGCCTCCCACCCCACCCTAGCCACATCGTGTCCTAAAAAAAATTGAAACAAAATGAAACCTAACCTCTCTCTAGCTCTCTCAATCGTGAAACCCCTCTCCCTCTCCCCCCCTCCACGAAACCCCTCTCTCGAGCTCTCTCAGTTGTGAAACCCCTTGCTCTCCCCCCTCTACGAAACCCCTTTCTCTTGTGAAACCTCTCTCAGTCACTTGATCTCCTTGCTTTTATTTTTTATCCCCTGAAATCCAAATCCTCCTCAGCGATGGAGGAGATAGAGTGCCATAGATCCACTTTCTCTCTCCTCCATCTCTCTTTCTCCTCGCCTTCAAACTAGGGTGAATTGAAATATATACAGAAGACGAAGCTATCCGAGACGGCGAAGGCGAACGCGCTGTGCTTGAATGTCCTTAACCTCTTCACTGTCGACCGCCGCCACCACCTTCGCACAAAGCTCCAAAACAAACCACCTTCAGTCCCCAAAGACACCCTGGACTTCCCCCTCACATGTATTTCAATTTTTCGTTTCAAGCTCTTATCTGAGTTTGCATTTTGCTTATAAATTTTGTTTGTCGGTCACTTTTTTCATATCCATGCTTGTGTTGAGCATATCAATGGGTTTGTTTCCTTGTTAAAGATTTGTGTTTGTTGCCTCTTAGTTCATTTTCTTGGGTTATTTATTGGGTAATTGAGTATCAGTATCTCTTAAAAGTTTCTTTTGACCAATCTTGTTTAGGATTTCTTAGAAGATATATATGACTGTGATTGCTCATATATATTCCTGTAGTTTAAATGAGTATCAGAATTGCAAGTGTGATTCTTTTTTTTTTTTTAATTGGATAATTTATTGTATATAATCAGAATGATTATGCAGTTTCTTAGTTTAATAGTTTATCTAAATTTTTTGGCCAAATGACTCATGTCATCTTCAACTTATTTCAGGTGATGCCTTTATTAGGGTATTTTGTGAGCAAGCTTTTAAATCTGCCATCGCATTATGCAGCTGGTTTGATATTGGTTGCGTGCTACCCCGGTGATATGTCTTCATATGATATATACGTTTGTATTTATATCCTTCAGTTCATAATCTTTCTCTCTGAAATCATCCTTTTTGTTTGTTGACTTCTTGCAGGAACAAGAAGTAACATTGTCACTTATATTGCACAGTGTATATACTATCTTTGTATTTAGTTATTTGTGTCAAAAGTTCTAGTTTTATTTTTTGTTGCTGAAAGTTTCAGTTTTCTTTCAATACTTTCAACACAGTCATTGTCAATTTGTGTCCATGGGATCCCACCTTCCTCAGCTTTGTTTATTTGATTGGACAAGAAAGGCATCTGCTATCTCGAACATGATCCCAATTTCACATGAACTTTGTATTTTCTTAGGTCCCAATTGTCTATTTCAAAAAACATTTTCTGATTGTGTAAGCAGCATGTGGTAACCATCACACTCGTCCATGTTTCGAGCAATAAAGTTTAGGCGAGTTCGATATGTGTGTTGATATAGTTGTTCTAGTTCAGAAATTAGGTTAATTGTGAGAGTTGATGATATGATCGCGTATCAAAAAGTTGTTTTCACTTTGGATAGTTAGTGTTGTGAAAGCCTTGATCACTGTGGAATGATTTATTGTTTTTTTCCAAATACTATAGGGATATGAAGCTCGGGAGTTTGCCAAGTAGGGGGTTAAGCCAGGCGAACTAGCAGTAATTTCCAAAGAGGCGGTATGGTTAATTTCACTTTGTTTGTATCTAGTTGATTGATGATTTTGAGATATTTTATTCCATTTTTTGAAGAGTACATAGGAAAATAGTTATATGCCTAATAACTGCCCAGTTTTTACATTATTGAAGATATAACATTCACCATTCATGTGGATGTCGTGCTTACTGATTGTACTTTCTGTACAAACTAGTCTCTGTACTTTATATTATAACTTATGTTTCAAATTTTTTTCTTTGTAATGACTGTTGGTATTTGGTTTTGGTTTAATTATGAGTGAACAATCATCTTGGTTCTAATTCTGTTAAAGCAATGCCTCAGACCCTCAATGGATTTATTAGCTTGTTTTATTGTTTATATGCAATTTAATGTTCAAATTATTCAATGCCATAGTTTATTAAGTAGTTGATCATCAATTTGTTTCTAAGTTAGCTAGGATTCAAGTTAGTTGTTTTATATATGAATTAGTGTATAATGTATGATCCAAAAACACAAGCTGCAGCTAGACCCGCCTAGAAACTGTGATGGAGGTACCTTAATTTTTTAGTCCACATTAATCTGATAAATGTATCTGTCACGTTGATATTTATCTTTATGTTTTATGTTTTTGTTTTTTCATTGATTGTTTATATACTCCTTTTGAATTAAATATCAGGTACCCCAATTGTTGTTTATTTGAAAACTGTGGCTCCCTGTTGCTTTTGGCTTATCTATGATTCAGTTTAATCAAACTTGTGTAGAAGTAAAGTCTTAAAATTGTTGTATCATAGTATTTTTGACTATGTGAGTAGCTTCTTAGGCAATGAGTTGAGTAGGGATGAGTTTCCTTGATTGCCTATCTGAATCGAATTTTCTTGCTGCAGTTTTCCTGAGATTCTATTGAAACTACTAGATTTCTTGATTAGTTCACATCACGACTGCTTTTGTTAAGAGATTCCATGTCACTTCAAGCATATGGTTGATCCTTCAAAACTCTGGCAAACTAGTTTGTTAGTCTTTTTTCTTGTTCCTTCTTATTTTGAATTGAAAGGATCACCTTTGTTCTGATTAAATATTTATCTGCTAGCTTAAAGTATTAACTATGTTAAGTAAAATTAGGACTAGATTGTTTTAGCTATTAGAGAATTTTGCATGTGATTGTGCCTAAAGAAATCTGGCCTACTTACTAGTTATTTCTTGCCACTTCATGGATAGGCTGATCCTTACAAATTCTGCCATGCATGTCAGCTTTTAGTTGTCATTTTTCTTTTCCTTTGTTCTTTTCTTTTTCTTGTTATTTTGATTTTTGAGTAGCAAGGATCACCATTGTTCGGTTTTAAGTACTCATCAGCTAGCTTTAAAGTATTAATGTACTATTAGATGTAAGACTAAACCACCATTGTTCTTGCTGCATGTTTGAGCATTTTTCATGTGATTATGCCTAAAGAAATCTGGATTGCTTAACTATAACAAAATGACCTCAACTGGAATCAGATAGTAGGTATAATTAAGCAATTTCCAATTCTAGTTGGGTGATTTTTGGAGTGATCTGTTCAAATACAAACATGAATTTTTCCTGCTGGATGTTTTTTGGCTTCTAAATATTATGCAGCATAATAAATGAAAAACTCTACTTTGGATTTTGGATATTTTATACTATGTTACAGGATATTGCTTGGTCACTTTGGTGACTCGACAAGAGTTAGTGTATACCGAATAAGTCAATTGGCCTGAAAATTTGTGGTTATTGCTTGTATCCTACATATGATAGTGTACATATGTTGGAATCCTAGTCCCAGTAGTATCCTTGGTAAGTATATTCGTAGTATGCTGGATTCACAATTACGTACTGGTATGTCGAATGTGATGTTTTGCATTATTTTGTTAGACTTCGTCTTGACCACATGCATTTGGTTTACTCTAATTGATTCAATGAAGACATAAAAATAAGGTATTGCATGTGCATGCATGTATCTAGGAGAGAATGCAAAAGCATTAAAAATAAGGTTTTCGGGTGTCTAAGATCAAGTTGGTATTGTAATGGATCATCTGCCAAAAGTTAGAAACTGAACCTAACTTTCTTTGTTTGTGTTTCTGCCATGTTCTTTTTTATTTTTTTATTTTATGCAAAAATATAATGTTGACACAGCAGCAAAGGCAACTGTCCTTGGCATCCAAGTTGGGTGTGGATTCAGGCCTAAGATTCCATGTACGAGATGAATCTAGAGCTAATGCTGCACAAGATAATAAACTTTTCCATCAGAATCCTCAAGCATATGCTGCACAAGATGGAAATTGGATTGCTCGTATTGCAGCATTGCTTGTGGGTGAGGATTGAACGCAATCTTGTATAGCTTATGAAATTGGAAGGCTTAGTTCAATGAAATGTTTAAATGCATATAAAATTGTATATAGTGAATCGATTGGAGTTTGTTTTGATGTATCAAAGTTACTTTTAGCATTAATATAAAATTATTGTTTATTGGTAATAATCTCTAGCATTGATTTTGTATGATTTCACCTAGCATTGATCTCATATAACACAATACAAAACAATGAATTGTATGACTATAAACGATTTCAAAATTAAGGCTTCTCCTACAACAGTAATTGACTATTAGCCAATCTGATTACAATATTCACACCACAACTAACCAAATATAGAACTAACAACCAACAACAAAAGAAAACAAAGTTCTGTTGTGTGGGATTCAAACACACAACAGAAATGAAATCATCTCTGTTGTCTAAGTAATCAACAGACAAGGGAGATAATCTCACTTCAGTTGTGTGTTATTAATCTCAGACAACAAAGAATGAGTAATATTTATTGTGTGTTACATATCTCAGACAACAAAGAATGAGTAATATATGTTGTGTGTTATGAACCTCAGACAATAAAGAATGAGTTATATCTGTTGTGTGTTATGAATCTCAGACAACGGCGAATTCTCTCTTCTGTTGTCTGAATGTGTCGACACATCCCGCACATGCCATGCCAGGCACATGCCTGCGCAGAATTTACACAATGGAAACAAGTATTCTGTTGAGCAAAGTATTGTCACACAACGGTGAAATCACCGTTGTGTGATTTTTCAATCACACAACACTCGCTTAGACCACAGTGAGGCTGGAATTTACACAATGGAAACAAGTATTCTGTTGAGCAAAGTATTGTCACACAACGGTGAAATCACCGTTGTGTGATTTTTCAATTACACAACACTCGCTTAGACCACAGTGAGGCTGATTGTCACACAACTCCAAATATCTGTCGTTTGATTAACTAATTGTAGTAGTGCGTATTGGGCTTAATTATTTCTCGAGGCTCATATTGAGCTCCAGTCACCCTTAGTCGACTCGTTTGGCTCATAAGAGACCTTAGAGATTCTTGGAGACTCAATCTTTTTGCCGAATTCCTCAGTAATATATGATTGCTCGGAACAATGCGGACATAACTACCAGTTATAGGAGGTGTTAAACCCGACAGGTACATGTTTTAGGGTTTACATGAGATGGAATCAATGTTGAAAGAGAGGAAGGGCTAGTAATGAAGGATTTAGCATCCAATAATTCAACATTATTACTTATTAGCACCCAATCCCTATTGTTATTGAAGGCGTAGAATTTCCAGGTGAGAGTAAACTTTATACTCTCAATGCATGCTCCCTCATCATCAATGATCAAATAACTCGCCAAGGACGTATCATGTTGAATTTTTGGGATTAAAACCTGAGTTGTTCACTCTGCTGGTACCACAATAAATTAGTTGATAATCTGTTTAATCAAATAAGATACTTAAAATCTTGTACTCTCAACATCATTCAGCGATAATTTGTCATCATTTTTCGATGAGAAAATTACTTCTTGCATACTTAACTTGTTAGTTGAGATGACTTCACTTGTTTTGAGTTTGGCATTTGTTGGCATCGCAGGTAACACCTATCTATGCAGCTTTCAGGGCACATGCAGCTTATATTCATACCTTTGAAAACCCCGGAGATGATCTAAGTAATTAAACTCATCAGAGCAGCTATGTATGTCGGACGAAGCCCCGGTTGAAAATAAGCGATGTTGAATTTGTCTGCTGGTTCGTAATATTGTCCCGTTAGTACATAACTTCCTTAGTTTATATATATGCTTTGACATTGATTAATTATTTTGATATGGGTGCAAATTTGGGAAACCATTTCCAGGGCGAATACGTTGATGGTGAAGATCTTGGGTAGCTGGATTACTGCACCCATGTATTTCACTACAAGTGCGTCAGACAGTGGCTTTTGCTGAAGAACTGTTGCCCAGTCTGTAAGAGAGCAGCCTTGAAATTGAATCCCAATGCTCCTCTTAAAAAGAAATCCGATAGGATTTTTTGACAGTTCTGTCTGTTTATCATGTTTTTGGGCCACTTTATTATCATCAATAAACTTGACTAACTTTCATAAAATCCAATTATCCATATGTTCATTACAGATTCATCTATAATAAACCTATGGATAATTGGTAAGATTTGAAAAAAAAAAGTCTATTTTGGCTCTGCTAGGGTTTCTTGCTCTAGCCGTCCAACTGACACTACTAGAGCAAAACAATGTCTCAACGGATTTTAATCAGTGTATAATGTATCAAATACATACTGAAATCTCTGTGTAAAAGCCATTAGCCACAATAAACTCACGAAATAAGAGAGTTTCTATTAAGACCTCCAAATCTGCTCACTTGACCTCACTCTGTTATGAATTATTAAATGACATATATAACCTACTATAAAATGACTATTAGGGACAATAATTATGCCAAAAAAATGATTATATTTATTTTCTCTAGACTTTCCAATTCAATAATATTAGACTGCATTCTTTATTATTTTCCCTATCTATTTTCATTTTCCAATTTCACTACATACTCATTAAAGCATTTATTATTTTTATTAATTTTTAAAACTCAATACCTTGTGTTTGATTTTTTTTTATTGGATAAGAGATTTATGTTATCTGATTAAGGAATGAAGATGTAATTAAGATTTATAGAGTAATTAAATCATTGAAATGACTAAGTTTTTTATTATAAAGATCTTAGTTTGTTTGTAAATTAATTATATGAGTGAGATTATTTGAGGAACTTTAGTCAGGTTTAATGAGTAAATTTAGTATTTGAAAATTTAATAGGAGGTGTAAAAAGCACAGAGGTCAAGTGAGTAAATTTGGAGGTTCCAATAGAAAAACTTCGAAATAATAATTGGTTGTCTTCGGAGGGGGCAATAATGCTCTATTCACACTGTTTTTAAAGTCTATGTGAAATTTGTTAGTGGGACCCACCTCCATATTATCTCTCCTCAAACTCTGCATTTCATCAAATCAACTAATAATGTTATACTATTAAAAAATTGATTTGTGTGATTGGGCGTTATATTGTTTGTAGTATTTTTAGCTTTTCTCTTTTTCCTAAATTTACTAGATAATCTTTCTTTTATGAGTTTCATTCTGGACTTCCAGCCAGGTTCATCAGTTCCTACATCGATCTTCTGTTTGTTCATCAAAGTCTCACATCTGGTTGGAAGATGTTCTAAGTTTAATTCTCAGATTCCAATGGATATTGTAACTGGCCATCACTATAAATCGTTAATCAACAAAGCAAAAATATTTGATATGAACAAAAATTGAACCTAGGACTAAGGAAAAAAAATCTTCAAGTTAGAGAAGTCTTACATCAGTCAATAGAACTCATCCATTCCCCAGGCAGCATAAATCTGTTTCATATGTACATAGAGGTTAGTAAATCATGGGAACTTTGCTAGGAAAGAACAAAGAGTTGAATCCTGAAGAGAAAAAAGAAGACTCATTTTAGAAATATTACCCAAATCGTAGACCGTTCTCATATAGATTCGCTAGCTACGTGAACTTCTGGAAGAGAAGAAGATGATCTGATGGTGGGCGAATCTTTGAAGACAGAAGACCAAATAGCTCAAGAGAGAATAAAGAAATTCAGGCAAGTATGGATTTATTTGACATGTGTAGGGGCACTTTTGATCAAGGTTGTACGATAGTTAAATCACCATGACCGAGCCCAAAATCTTGTCCCCTTTGTCAGAGTTAGCGAAAACTAGGCCCAACAAACTTTGAAGGACCTGAGAATCCTAGGAAGCTTGTTGTTGTGTTATTCCTAGTAGCTCTTTGCATATTCATGGCAGTGAATTGAACATTCTAAAAGAGGTTTGGTAAGATGCGTATGGCGTGGGAGCTAGAAAAACGTGAGTTTCAGAAGAAGAGATCCCAGTAGTGTTGTATACTGGTTGAGGTATATGAGATAAGGAGTTTGGACAGAAGATGAGTTGGAAAGGATGGAAAACTATGGATGGATGTGGGAGAAAGGAAGCATGGGAGAATAAGAGTGCTAGAGAGCTTGCTAGCATCCTCCATTCTTGTGAGCCCCCAAAAATTTTGTTTAATTTTTAGAAGGTAATTTTTCTAAAATAAGATTTTTGCACAAGATGATTTTAGTGAAGAAATCTATTCTGGACATTTTAGGTATCGAGACTACCAATTGGGCTATTTGAATTAAGTTTGGGCCAATGACCTACCAATTGGGCCTAAAGAATTACTAAGGTTTATTGAAGCAAAAGATTGTCGGGATTATTATGGAAAGATACAAATAGAGTTTTAAGTAATTCGAGTTTTGGGCATACGACAGAGTCGACTAAGAACATTAGTAACGAAAAACGAATAAAGAAGTGAGCTCAAAACCCGAATCAATTATTAGTTGAATTTGTCGCAAGGGCAAAATTGGTATTTCGCACACTTGAGTATAAATAGAAAGTTAACAAGTGGAAAACCCTAAAATCCCATTCTCTTCCTCTCCCCCTCTCCACGACCTCTCTCTCTCTCGTCTTCCCACTGACAACGCAAGAAAATCCCATCTCCGGCCACCACCTCTCAAAACCGCCTCCTCCAATCGATCTAGCACCCAAATCCGACCCAAGCCCAAGCCTCACTATCGACATGCACCTCCTTTGGCCTCCACCCGCGACCACGCAAGGCTGCGACGCTGCTGCCTCTTAACCTCCATCTATTTCCGGCCGCCTTTTCAATATACTGCCTCTTCCAGTGAGCTCAGAGAGCGCCAACCATCAAGCCCCCAACACCCCATCACCAAAAGACTTCGAATGCACATCGCTGGAAATCAAGCCCTGCATGCCTTCGTTCTTCAATCTCCAGTCCAAGACGAGCCAAACCACCACCAAATATGGAGTCAGCATCTCTCCCTTGACCAAAACCCCATAATCCCGATCTCTGACTCCGACCAGAGCCGCCGTACGTTCTGCACGCGTCGCCGCTGGTTCGTGGACCACAGTAGCTCCGTCGCTCAAGGTCGCCGGAAATCGTCAGGACTTCTCGATTAGGTATTTTTCTGTGGTTTCTCTTTGGCTAGAGCTTCTAGTGTGAATAAAGTATACCCTAATGTTGTGTTGTTTGATTTGGAATATGTGAGGTTTTGTAGAGTCTGCAAATTTGGGATTTCTGGAGAGAAGAAGAAGTTGGGTTAGTTTCGATTGAAATGGGAAATAGGTGCGATACAGGGTGAAGAGTGTGATCTCGGTAGAACTGAAACTGGGTTAGGAATGCAGGCCTTTGAGTCATGAGTTTGATTGTTGTTTGGACGTTGGGATTAATTAATTAAGTTGTTGTTGTGCTTTGAGAGATTTTGGAAATCCTGAGCTTTGGAATCTGGGAGTTTGAAGATTTGGAGAAGAAGAACTGTTGGGTCAGTTTCCATTGAAAATGGATTGAGGTAAGGGTCATGAACTCGGTGTTGGATATGAATTTGGTTAAGAATTGGATTATTAAACTTGTCCTGCTGCCAGGAATTCGAGTGACTGTTGGTGGGATCGTAGCTACGACGAAATTGGTTTCTGTTTTGGAAAAGAAGAATGGTAAGGGGACTGTGCATTTTGGGATCTTTATGGTTGTGTGCTGTTTGTATTGATAGAAGTTATGGCATTACTGAGTAAACAAAATGAGATATGGTTTAAGTCTTGTTAGAGTTGTTTCTACTGTAGTTTTGGTTGTTGAGAATCTGCAAAGTTAGTGAAGTGATGGATGTGAGAAATGAAATGTTAATACTGGCGGTTTTCCTTCTGCTAAGATTATGGTCTCTTATGAAGTTGTGTTTGAAGTTTGCTTTAGGTGAGGCCGCTATAGGGAAAGGTTTCATAAATGCCCCAATCAAATCCTGAAAGAGAACTTCCTTATGGTGGAGCGTCTCAAGGATAAACAAGCTGTCTATCCTCTGGACATGGCCAAGCATGAGTTCATTAAGCCCCTGCAGTTAAATGACATCTCGATTGTCTTTCCTCAGCCTATGTTTGATTATCATGACCAAGGCAATGTAAATTTTGCCAACCGTGCTGCCACCCGTTCTGGTGAGGAGGCTGATGATATCTCTTGGAAGATTGTGGCTAGAAAAGATAAAGAGAAGGGAAACTTCTATCAAAAGCAAGGCTCTGGTAATCTGAGGTTTATGCCTAAGTCCAACAATGTTGTTCCTGGTGTTAGCTTCAGGGATGCTGCTGTTGGTATTGGTGTCATTGGTAATAGGGTAGGAAAGGAGAAGAAAAAGGAGGTTGTTGTCATTTGTGATGGTTCCTCCCTGGAGGTCGATCAGTTTATGGATGCCTTTGAGCCTCCAAAGTTGGGGGACATTGAGGAGTTGCTGCGAAGTGATCCTGCAAATAATTTGAATGGTGCTCTGGTTGGGACTAGTGGAACCAAGGCTATGGTTCCAGCTCCAAAAAAAAAATCTCGCCAGATGGTGGAGACAAGCCAGGATCAAGCTGAAGGAACCAATTCTAACTATTTGAATTGTTTTGATGAGAATGTGTAGTTGGAACTTGGAACAACCAGGGCAGTTCCTGGCAGGGTTTTCTATCTCAAGTTCAGTTTTACATAACTAGCTTGAAAATAGATCTTTTGTGCATCCTGGACACTAGGATTCTTGATGAAAATCAGGCCAATAAAATTGCTTCTTCCTTTGCTTTTTATTTTGATAAGTTTGCCTTTGTTCTTTCTAACGGTCAATCTGATGGCATCCTAATTCTCTGGAATTCTTCTACTATCAGTTTGGATGTGATTGTGACTCTTAGTAGATTTATGCATTGTTGGGTTAAAGATCTAACTATTGACAAATCTTGGATGACTATCTTTGTGTATGCTTATCCTAGTAAACCTCTACAAGCCACCCTTTGGAATGAGTTGAGACTTCTCTCTTCCGGTTCTTCTCCTTGGCTTTTAATTGGTGATTTTAATAATGTTCTGTCTGCAGAAGAAAAAAAAATGGAGGGAATTCGCCTTATAATATTTATTTACAAAATTTTGCTACTTTCTTGAATGATATTAGTGTAACTTCTTTGACTGCGGAGGGTCTCCCTTTTACTTGGTCAAACAAACAAGAAGACCACACTTGAACATATGGATAGGGGTGTTGCAAATGCTTGTTGGATCAGTATGTTTCTTGATTATAAACTTGAAAATCTTCCTTTGGTTGGTTCTGATCACGGCCCCATAGTTTTAACTACTTTACCGAAATCATTTAATAGAAGGAAAATGTTCATATTTGAAGCAATTTGGATGTCTCATCCAGGTTTTGCTGATGTCACCAAAAGAATTTGGTCCAATTCTCTTGATCTGAACCCTCTTAAGGATTTCTTGGAGAAAGTTGGTGCCTTTAGTCACCAACTTAGTCTGTGGAACATGAATGTTTTTTGTGACCTCAAAACAGACTTGATCAAACTCATAAAGATATTTCCTTTTATCAAAATCAATTGATGATGTTTCTTTACTCCTCTTTCTTACAGGAGAAGGTTTCTTCCCTCTCACATGTTCTTCTGGATTTACAAAAAAATGAGGAAGTTTTTTGGGCCCAACAAGCTAAAGCGACCTGGCTGGCTCTCAGTGATAAGAATTCTAGATTCTTTCAAACTCAGGCTACCCTGAGGAAGAACAAAAATAGAATTTATAGAATTAAAAATGATATTAGAGTTTGGATTGAAGATCAAAGTGACATTGCTGATTTCTTTGTGCAGGATTTTCGGAAAAGATACAAAGCTGGAGATAGGTTTCTTTACATTCAATTAACAAATTTATTGATATTCTAGAACCGGTTATTACTGCTGATGACAATGACTTTTTATTGAAACAAGTGACAGAAGATGAAATTTTTTCGGCAATTAACTCGATTGGGCCTTTGAAAGCCCCAGGTCCGGACGACATTCACGCTGTTTTCTATCAAAAACAGTGGGAGTTAGAAAAGGGAAGTGTTATTGCACTGGTTACTGATTTCTTTTCTAACAAGTCTTCGTTATGACAATTGAATCATACAAATATAGCTTTGATTCCTAAAAATGATAAGCCTGAACTTGTTACTATAAAATGATTTCTAAGATACTTGTTGCTAGATTACGAAGCTTATTGGATAAATGCATTTCAAAGATCCAGGGAGCCTTTGTTCCTGGTAGAGATCTATAGTAGATAATATTTTAGTTGCTCATGAAATGTTTTCTAATTTTAATAGATCTAAAGCCAGGAAGGGTTCTATGGCTTTGAAACTAGACTTGGAAAAGGCCTATGGTTTTCTGAATTGGGACTTTGTCAGATGTTGTCTTTTAAGATTTGGTTTTCATGTTAGTTGGGTTGATCTGGTTATGGAATGCATAACTTATGTTTCTTATTCTATCATTATCCATGGTAAACCAGAAGGATATTTCTACCCTTCTAGAGGTCTAAGACAAGGGGACCCCTTGTCCCCTTATATCTTTATTATGTGTATGGAACCCCTTATTCGACATCTTAACAATTCTTCCCTGAAAGTAAAGAATCACGTTGGCTTGCTTTCTTCTGCAGGAGGCCTAAGAATTTCTAACTTGATGTTTGCAGATGACTGTTTGATTTTTGGCAGAGCTACTCCAACAGCTGCAAAGAACATAATGGACATCCTTGTACACTTTGCCAGAGTTTCTGGTCAGAAGATTAATTTAGATAAGTCTTCTATCTATTTTTCTAATTCGGTTGATGTTAGTAGCAAAATATCTATCTCCAATATCTTAGAGATTAGTCACAGATCTACTATTGGAAAATATTTAGGCATTCACAACATTCTTTTATGGAAAGATCCAGTTAATGCTAAAGAATTGTTGCTCATGGTGACAAAGAAGTTATTTTGCTGGAAAAGACTGTCAAGGGCAGGCAGACTAACGCTTATTAAATCTAATTTGTCGGGAATCCTTGTGCATGTAATGTCTTGCTTTAAATGTCCTTCCAAAGTCACTAAGGCCTTAGATAGAGAAGCTAGGGACTTCTTTTGGGGAAAAGATAATAAATCCCCTCATGTGTCGTGGCAACATGTGTGTTCGCCTAAGGCTGCCAGAGGGCTAGGAATTAGACCTGCAGCTTTCTTTAACAAGGCTACTTTAGCCAAATTAGGATGGAAGGTCTTGACTAAACCCGACAATTGGTGGGTTGATATTGTTAGAAGGAAGTACTTAAAGAGACACTCTTTCTTCTCTCTGAAAACTAAAGCTAATCATTCGATGGATTGGAGAAGTATCCTTGATTCCAGAGATCTTATCCTAAATGGCATGAGATGGATAGTGGGGGATGGCCGAGATATAATGTTTTGGACATTTAATTGGGCATTTTCCTTCCCTCTGATTGATCTCATTGATCCTAACTCTATTCAGAATATTAACTTAAATGAAACGGTTTCAGATTACATTTTGAATGGTTAATGGGATTTATCCAAGCTTGCTTCTGTCTTAGATCAGAAGTATTCCTCTACCTTTTAGTGATATGAGGGATGAGTTTGTTTGGGGCCCGGCTTCTAATGGCCAGTTCTCTATTAAATTAGCCACTTGGCTGCAATGTCAAGTAAATCCTCATCGGAATGTTAAATTCATGAACGTTATTTGGAAACTTAACATCCCTCCCAAAGCTAAAATTTTTTCTTGGCTTTTGGTAAGGGGTAGATTGAAAACTAAAGCTAGAATTGCTAGATTTAATATTAGCCTTGATCCCCGTTGTAAATTATGTGATGCTGGTATTGAAGATATGGACCATTTATTTTCCTCTTGTCCTTTCACTTCAAGAGTCTGGAATTTAATTGAAAATCCCTATGATTTATCTGCTCGTGTTTTTAATAAGTTTTCAGACTGGCTGCATCACTCCTTTGTGATCTCTAAGAATCTTGCTTTTATTGAGAATGCTTTGATTATTTGTTGGAAAATTTGGGAAGCAAGAAACCATTTAATTTTCAGGAACAAGGAGACTTCTGCTATTATGATTGTCCATGCTGCAGCTGCTGCCGCAAATAATTATCATGCTCAAAACTCTACTCCTATTGTGTCTAGTGCAAGAGATAATAGACTAATCAGATGGTCCCCTCCTGCGGAAGGTACAGTCAAGCTAAATTTTGATGGTTCGGTTGATGGCTCAAATATGGCAGCTGCTGGGTTTGTGATCAGAGATCACTCAGGCTTTCCGATTGTGGCAGGAACTAGAAAGATTGGTTTCTCTTCTGTGTCGGTTGCAGAGTGTAGCGCCCTAAAAGACAGTCTCCTCTAGGCGCTGCATAGCAACTTTTCCAAAATTTCTATTGAAGGTGACTCAAAGTTGATCATTGACTACATCAAGAAGATTCATGCCCCCCCCCCCCTCTAGCGATTGAGACCTTGATTAGAGACATTCAGATTATCTCTTCCTTCTTTGAGGACATCAGTTTCTCTCATGTTCCTCGAGAGGCGAACTTCGTGGCAGATGAGGTTACTTCCCTGGGTCACCAAGCGTCTGAACCAACTATCTGGAGAAACAAACTTCCTCTCTCGGCTAGTTTTGCTTTCAGTTTGGATCAGGGTGTGGTATTTTTAGAGGTTTCCAATTGTAGTGTTTACTTCTCAAAAAAAAAAAAAAAAAAACCATGCCAGTTAACCCACACGGTGTGTGCAAAACTAAATAACTTAATTGTTGGATTAACATTGTTTTTTTATATGTTTTAAATATTCGTACTGTTTACTACAGATTTGCTCACCTAAGGAACAGTTTTAAGGGACTGTGAGGGACAAATACATCTCAACCACATGTATTAAATATAAAAACAGAAATGATAACAACTTAAAATTGTGCATTTATTTTCAGCCGTCAGATTCACTTGTCTGTCACAGTCCCTTAGGTAAGCAAAGCCTTCTGTTCACTATGTTGAAATCTTAAGATCTTTTAAACAACCCTGAATTCTTCTAAGCATAATTTGAATGGTGTATATATACGTTGCCATCGTATTAGTTCATATAATCCAGATCTCTACTAGCATATTGACATGAGTTTTGATGAACCTAAACCTAAAAATATCACACGACTTGTGAACATATATGGTTGAGGAACTTCACCGCGCACCAATATCTTCAATCTCCAAAGATGCACAAGCGATCTATGACCCTCTGATCATCTGACCTCTCTGATTCATGATCCACCTCCTCGAAGACTCAAACAATCATGATGAGGATAATGATCATGACTCGTCCAAAATCCAAAACCAGAGGCAATTACTTGGCATATGTTGGTGAAATTACAATAAAATTATAATTTCTATATGAGAAACTCGTTGACAATAGGCTGAGGCGCGGGTATCTTGCTCTCTTTAAGGAGATTCAAGCCCTCTGCGGAACAATGCCGGTGCACCAGAAATCTCTTGAATTGTCCCCTCCAGGATACAACAGCCCAACAACAAGTTGTGTGACTCACACCACTCTGCCCAAATTGGAGGAACCCAACGCTCCACCAAAAGAACCCCTTTCGTTGGCCAAAAGAACAAAAAACACTTTGGATTTTTTTGATAGAAAGTTGATGGGTGAATAACAGAGTAAGAATTTGATATATGTTAGCATGCAACAAATGGTGCTATTTATAGGCTCTTATGACACTCCCTACAATTAATAGGGTAGTAACCAAATGTCATAGGTTACAAAATTTAAAACCCAAAATAAATCAAAATAAAACACCATGAGTTACAAAATAAAATTCAAAATAAATTCAGAATTTAAACACACAAATAAATTCAGAATTTAAACACAAAATAAATTCACCCAAATTTAATTTCAATAATAAATAAAATATTAAAATGTTACAACAGCGTGTGATCCCGTTCCTCTTAGACGGGTGAACCAATCTTATGTTATTGGAACTTCAACCAAGATTAACATCTTTGGTGTTAACGTGGAGAAATTTGATGACAAGTCCTTTGCCAAGGAGGGTCAAAAGAAAAAAAGAAGGGACAAGGCGAGTTCTTTGAAGTGGAGAAGGAGGTTTTTCGATTCTTATTTCTGATGAGAGATGACTTGCCATGCCACTCTCCTCACAAGCAAATACATGTTTTATAAAGCCCTAATCCAAGTTCAAGATACCTTCCAACTTTAAGAATCGAGATGCTTAAAACTTTAAAAGTGCCTTATTTATTGTTAGTATTCTTAATAATTCATACTCTACTCTCTTCAACATAACTGCATATCTAGGGTGCCAAAATGAAAACCAACTTTGACCCTTCCCAAATTGTTCGGAGACGGGTCGGCATGTCTTTCTTCTCGATCAATTTAGTACGTATAAAATTCAGGAAGCAAAGAAACGGCAGCATTGCGCGAGCCTTTTTGCTAGTTTCCAACTATTGTGCATACATATCATATCCATTCTTAATTAATGGGTTTATCTCAAAGTTTAGGTGTATACATTGTGTTCGATTTAAGGTACCTGGTCTTATATTTGCTTCTTGGTATTAGAATTGCACATGGTGCCGTTCAAAATAGCAACAAAATAGTGCATGGCGTTTATTGATGGCGACACGAATACTCCCGTGGTCCCGCGCATAGGGTATAGTCAAGAGGGGGTGGGATACAGTATCGTCTCGACCAATGGTAGGTCGACAGCTCAGCTTAGGGCAAAGCCAAAAGGATGAAAGATATTGAAAAATATTATGGTACATAATTGTGTGTCTGGTTAAGGTGACGTTGGTTTCGGACATGACAGCGACAACGGAAGTGAGTGGTCTGATCCTCCTGAGACCCACTTCGTTATAAACACACAATGCGACGTCTAAGTAACCATGGAAGTTTAGTCGTGAAATAAGTAGGTGTTCATCTTTTAGTTTCCATCTACTTTCTCTTGTTGCTTATTGTTTGGTTAGACATGGAGTCGATGAGATGATAAATGCAGTCATGTTGATGATCAAGTTGAAAAGATAAACAAAAACACACACACACGTAACGATGCAATAATGTACGGCTATATTTATAACGAGCCCTAATCCAAGTTCAAGATACCTTCCAACTTTAAGAATCGAGATGCTTAAAACTTTAAAAGTGCCTTATTTATTGTTAGTATTCTTAATAATTCATACTCTACTCTCTTCAACATAACTGCATATCTAGGGTGCCAAAATGAAAACCAACTTTGACCCTTCCCAAATTGTTCGGAGACGGGTCGGCATGTCTTTCTTCTCGATCAATTTAGTACGTATAAAATTCAGGAAGCAAAGAAACGGCAGCATTGCGCGAGCCTTTTTGCTAGTTTCCAACTATTGTGCATACATATCATATCCATTCTTAATTAATGGGTTTATCTCAAAGTTTAGGTGTATACATTGTGTTCGATTTAAGGTACCTGGTCTTATATTTGCTTCTTGGTATTAGAATTGCACATGGTGCCGTTCAAAATAGCAACAAAATAGTGCATGGCGTTTATTGATGGCGACACGAATACTCCCGTGGTCCCGCGCATAGGGTATAGTCAAGAGGGGGTGGGATACAGTATCGTCTCGACCAATGGTAGGTCGACAGCTCAGCTTAGGGCAAAGCCAAAAGGATGAAAGATATTGAAAAATATTATGGTACATAATTGTGTGTCTGGTTAAGGTGACGTTGGTTTCGGACATGACAGCGACAACGGAAGTGAGTGGTCTGATCCTCCTGAGACCCACTTCGTTATAAACACACAATGCGACGTCTAAGTAACCATGGAAGTTTAGTCGTGAAATAAGTAGGTGTTCATCTTTTAGTTTCCATCTACTTTCTCTTGTTGCTTATTGTTTGGTTAGACATGGAGTCGATGAGATGATAAATGCAGTCATGTTGATGATCAAGTTGAAAAGATAAACAAAAACACACACACACGTAACGATGCAATAATGTACGGCCATAAAAATTATTATAAGAAGAAGAAACAAATTAAAGAGGCAGTTTTATATCTTTTCTTCCACCTTCAGAATAATAGAGTTATAAAGATACAAAAATGAAAAGTTCTAGCTGTAATTACTCTACAAGAAAGCAGTAACTAAACTCTACAATAAATGAAAAAGTATCTTATTTTGTACACCGAAGACAAAGAAAATTAAGACAAAATTCACAATTTTTATACCCAAACACTTAGCCGTAAAGTCGATATTTCTAAAATGACTAAATTCAATTTAGTTCCTTGAATTTCAGGGCTAAAATCACTTTGGTTCATGACTATTTTTTTTAATCACAATGGTCCTTACACTTCCAAATTACATCAACCTAGCCCAAAATTTGACTTTGACTCGAAAGATGACGTCATGTGTTGAGTTGGGGCCGACATAGGAGCCCACTTTTCAGATTTTAAACACTCAAAGAATGGAAAAATGGACATTTTAAATTTAATATAATTTCTATTTTATTTTTTATTTTTTCTCTTCATTTTCTCTCTTTTCTTCTCTCTCTGTCGCTCTCTCTCTGTGACTCTCTCTTCCTCTATGCAATTTCATCTGAAACAAAAGTAACTCCCTTTTGTGAATTTTGAACTCCCATTGGATGCCACCAATAGCTGGATGCCATTCGTTTGATGAGAAATAAAAAGGAATATCAAAAATTCGAGTGGTTGTACACCAACATTGCCACTATTACATTTCTCTAGATAACCCACTTCTGCAACATTTTGAGCTTTGAGAAGAAAATGTTCTGCTTGGACTGCGGTGGAGATGCATTTTGCTTCTATTACCGCTCCTCCTGACACAAAGACCACCAAGTGATCCAAGTCTGGTCAACTAAATTTCCACCAAGGAGGTCCTTGAGCAGGTTGGGGACGAAGCCAGTAACATATACTAAGCAAGACCAAAAATCAACTTTGACAACTATCGCCGCCACGGTGCACAGTAACTACATGGTGGTTAGCCACTGCTCAAAACCTAACTTTCTTCAAATCTCATCCAAACTCAAATTCAAGTATACAGAGAGGTAAAGCTTGAAGAATTGACCAACTTTCATACTTGAGTTGAAACCAAAGGTAGCTGGAAAAGGAAGGAAACCCACCGTGAAACCCCTACACCATCTCCTTGGATTCTCACTCATGCTTCGTTTTTGGGACAATCCGACACCATAGGGACTTCCACGACGTCGAGAGGAAGCTTCGGCTATCGGTAAGACATCACGAATTGGCCGGAATCGAAAAATTTGCCGGCGAACCTGAGAAGCTTTAAGGCTTTGATTCTCTTTTACCGGAGCTCTTTTATGAAAACCAAAGTGGGATGACAGCGGTGTTGAGAGGAAGTTGTGGTCATCGGTATGTCGTCGGCGGGGATGGTGGTGACGGTGGCGGTGATTACCTCGGAGATGAGGGGGCTGGAGAGGGAAACCTCGTCGTTTTGGGAGATGGTTTTGGGAGATGGGGGTTTGGTGCCAGTAGTTGAAGTGGTGGGAATGGGAGTGGGAGAGGTGGATGTAGAGGAAAGGAGGAGGAGGAGGAGGGCGGAGATCACGGTGCAGATCGAGTTCAAAATTCACAGAAGGGAGTTACTTTTGTTTCAGATGAAATTGCAGAGAGGAAGAGAGTGTCAGAGAGAGAGAGAGAAGAAAAGAGAGAAAATGAATAGAAAAAATAAAAAATAAAAAATAAAATAGAAATTAGATTAAATTTGAAATGTCCATTTTGCCATTCTTTATGTGTTTAAAATCTGAAAAATGAGCCCCTATGTCGGCTCCAACTCAGCATATGACATCATCTTTAGAGTCAAAGTCAAATTTTGGACTAAGTTGATGTAATTTGGAAGTGCAGTGACCATCATGATTAAAAACAAAAAGTCAGGAACCAAAGTGATTTTAGCCCTAAAATTCAAAAGACTAAACTGAATTTAGTCATTTCTAAAAACATTTAATACTCTCGAATACAAATTTTCGCTGCTCACCAATTAAATCACAATGGTCTATCTCTGTAATGCTCTCAAGTACAAATTATCATCACACGACTAATTCTATAATGACACAAAGTTGTCTATCACAGTATGAAGCTAGCCTATACCACTTTAATCAGAGATATAGACTAGCTTCATACAGTGGTAGGCAACTTCATATCATTATAGAATTAGTCTAAAACTGCAAGTACTTAGTAATTACCTTTGTAGAGAAGCAATATATTATGTACCTAACTGTCAATTGAGATGCATAACTTAGATGTACGAAACATGTTTAGTGCAGCAATGATCTTCTTACTTTTCTTTGCAGCTTTTTCAATTTTCTTCCACTATAATTATTAATTAGACTAGTCAATGTACCTCACCCTCTTTAATCATAGGAAGTACGTTAAAAATGGAGATGGATCATAGGTAAGCAATTACGTACCAATGAAACCAAAAACATCACTGACATGGCGTGTTCCGTCTTAGTTTGTACTTCAACAAATTTGCCTGCCATATATTCAACGATTTCTCTCTTTTCGAACAGTAACACAAATTTAAATCAAACCCAGGACACAGCTTTAATCATTTTTAAATTTAAAAGAAAATGATATTTACAGGTACAGGGATTATGGAGGGCAGAGTCAGAACTGAGACCTCTGCAACATTGGTTATAATGGCAGAAAAACGCTTAGTCCAAGTCTAGTGGTGCCTCACGTGCGATGTTGAGTGGTACTTTCAGTCTTTTCCCCCAATCACAACTGTCACAGAGCTCAGACCACAATCACTGTAAAACCAGTTTTTCCGGCGTTTTATAGTGCTCGTGAGTATTAAAACTCTAAAACTAAAAGTCATTAAATTAGTGTATTACTTACGATACAACGCAAACAATGACTAACTTAACCGTTCGAGAGTCTGGAGTCTAGAGGTTAGATGCCCGGTAACACTTTCGCATTTTTCCATTAACCTCGATTTTAGTTTAATCTTGTCCATAAATGTAAACCAACTAGCTAGCTTGCCCATTCTGTGAAAAGCCCCAGACGCAACAAACACAGAAAGAAAAAGCTCAAAACACAGAAAACAGGGACTCTGTTTCTGAAACAGAGTAATGGGAATGGGGGATACATACGACTACAATTACCAAAACAATCCCTGTTCATCTTCAGCTCCTGCTTCTTCGGTCTCAGTTGCTCAGCCTCATTCGTCCACGGACGAAATCTCACTTTTTCTGCAACAGATTTTGGTGCGTTCTTCGTCTTTGAGCGGACAGCCGTTCTTGTTTTCGTCTTCGCCGGCTGGTTATGCTCTGCCGGAGAATCTCAGCCGTCCTTGCAACGATAGTTTCGTAGGGGGCGGGATCAGGGGCGTTGATGTCTCTACAGCGGTTGGGACGGGGAGTGGTCCGAATGTGTCTTCGTCGTCGGTCGGAGCGAGTGAGAATGAGGCCGACGAGTATGATTGTGAAAGTGAGGTACTTTGGAATTTTTAAAGTTTGAAACTTTTCTAAGGAAAGTGAAAAAGAAAATGCGGAATGCTTCTGCTTTGTTGGTTAAAGTTTCTGTTCCTTTGAAGATCAGAGATTTGTTTTTGTTTTCCTGTTTATTCTGGTTGCTGGTTTGTTTCGTGTCTCTTTTTGAAGGAAGAGAGAGAATGCATTTTGCCTGATCTCTTCAAGAACATAGTAAGATGTAATTTGAAAATAAGGAAGAAAAATTTACTTCAAAAAAAAAAAGAGAAATAGGATGTGATATAGGAAACATAAGTTCATTTTTGTAATTTTTTTTTCTTTTGCAAGTTAAATATGTTGAGGAATCTTAAATGCAGGAGGGCCTTGAAGCGTTGGTAGAAGAGGCGGCAATGAAATCAGGTGGTCGTAGTTCTTCAAAGAGAAGCAGAGCTGCAGAAGTTCATAATTTGTCTGAAAAGGTTAGTTTTTTAGTATGAATGTGATTGCAAAATTCTAGTTTCCTTCCTTATTCTTTTTTCATGAGAAAGTGTGTTGCTTTTTTGGTATTAATATAATGTGGTTTGTTGAGCAGAGGAGGAGGAGTAGGATTAATGAGAAAATGAAGGCATTGCAGAATCTCATCCCAAATTCTAATAAGGTAAAATGTACATAATATACTTGATGACTTCTCTTATGAGTGATCTGGATTACTGATGGATTGATTCGTTTTGTCAATGGCAGACGGACAAGGCTTCAATGCTTGATGAAGCCATTGAGTACCTCAAGCAGCTCCAGCTTCAAGTACAGGTATGTTTCATTCTTTTTCAAAGCTTAAGATACTGTGGTTACCAGTCAAGACTAAAAGATTAAATAGGTGATTAAGTGATTGAAGTCCTACCTGAAAACTCTACTTGAATATACTTTCAAGGTCTAGTATTACTTTGTGATTAGTTTTTGCTCATGGAGTCCAAACTAGATAGACTAATGTCTATGTAAAAGATGCAAAATGCACTGATGAATCAATGATAAAAGTGTCGATTAAATCTGAGAGTTTGTTTTTGATTGATTGCATTTCAGATGTTATCAATGAGAAATGGCATGAGCTTGCATCCCATGTGCCTACCTGGAGCACCACAACTCTCTCAGATAAGAATGGACTTTGGTGAGGAAAATAGGCCTTTGCACTTGAACATGTCAGGCACACTGAATATGAACCAGGAACCCTCGACACAAAATTTGTACAATCCAAACCAGTCTTATGTACCAGATATGTCCAACGTAGTAAATTCAGAAGACGCATTTGGGTTGGAATCATCTATTCAGGCTCACTTGGGACCCTTTCAGCTCCCAAACTCATCTAAGGTTAGATATCTGCCCTTCAAATAATGCATATGGGGTCAATGGAAACTATTTTAACTGTCCTTTTACCTTGTTGCCATATAAAGGGAATCTGCAGGGATGAACTGTTCCAGCATCAACTAATTAGTGTAAATCACTCGGAGACTAATCCCTTAGGTGGGTCTGTTCAGTGATTCTTCCATTTTCCAGTTACTCTAACAGCTTGTACAAAAGGTCATAGACTTTTAGTCTAACATGTGTGTTTTGTTTGTTGAAAGAATTTGAATTGGGAGCCACGGCTACAGTTTCACTTCCCTTTACTGCTCAAGTATCTGATCTGAAGGACTATAGTTCCCTGGAAACATGCATCATAGGAAGAGACCAGAGAGAAAGCAGGCCCTCAAAGTCGATAGAGCAACATCTTCATCTTGACAGGTAAATTGAACTTTCAGATTAACGAGATGTTTGTTTATCCTTACTTCACAATTCTATGGTGATGAATATGAGTTGCATTTCACAGGAAGAAGGGTCCTAAATGATAAGATGAGGCCTGCAAGAAAGACCCTATGATTCATTGTAAGCTTGGCTACAACATTTTGGATTTGGTGCCGGCCACTACTTGAGGACAGCTTTTGTAATTCTTGAAATTGTTCAAAGCCTTGATTTCGTGCCTGAATTGTGAGCTTCCCTCGAAGTTGACCTGCACTTGGCAAGGCTTGTTACTTGGTAGAAACAGTAGAAACTGGGGATGAGATTTGTAAAACTCTATCTTTCCCTTTTAATCTGGTTCTCCTACTGAGCAGTTGTATTCACTGTATGACAGTGTTGTCTATAATTATCAAAGTGATATCTTTGTAGCACCCACTGGCTAGTATCACTTTCTGCTAATATCACTTTCATTTCAACTTAAAAGTCCATTTCTTTTTCTGCAAGTTTAATCAAGGATGCATACCAGAATAATTAGTGTTTGGTCTATGTCTTCAAGAACATAAACGCACATGTACATTGATAATCAAAGAAGAACAAAAAGAAAGAAACTAAAACCAAGTTTCTTCCAAAACTGTGTTCTTGTGGGCACAATGCTAGATTTGGGTTAAAGTACTAGTACCACCCACAGTAACTTGCTGGTTCTTTGTGGTGTTTTGTCTGCAAACTAGTCCCGTAGTGAGAGGACTGGTCCAAGAACGAGAATTGAATGCTTTGGCATCTATAGTTCTGTTGAACGCTCGTTAGTCAAATGGTCCATGTCCATGTACTTTTACCAAATACGGTGTTTTCTTTTTCTGGTCCAGCGATTCTAACACGGTAGAGTCATCAGTGAAGCTAGACTTTCTGGATGGAGAAATAGGCCTCAGTCGATCTCGAGATTTTAGGAACCATGCTTTAACAGTTTAACATGCTCGAACTTGAGATTTTGAGGGTACATAAAGTGGAGTTAAAATTTGGGGCAACTTTTTATGTGTACATTCTCATATTACGTTAAGGCCTCGTTTGGTTTGCGGAAAGGAAAATAATTCTTTCATCTTTCCCATGTGAAGGGAAATGAAATTTCGGAAGAACTTTCTATTCCGATGTTTGGTAACATAAAGAAAGTTATCCGGAAAGTTGTTAAAAAGTTTGTAATTAATGCAATAAAATAATGTATTGTTTGTAATAAATGTAAGGAAAAGAGGGCGAAAGTGATTCATTTGGAGTAATGGTTCCTACCATTTTCCCCTCTATTTTCCTTTGCTTTAACAAAGAATTTCCTTTCATTTTCCATCCCAAACGCAGGAAGGAACAACGTTCCTTTCCTGATGCTTACTTTCTATGAACCAAACTAGGACCAAGCTCATAAAAATCATTACCTCACTAGATGAGATGAATGAAAAGACAGAGAATAAAATGTATTAGAAAGTCTAGAGGAGAGAATACCTGACCATTTTTTCATTACATGGCAAAAAAAAATGTTTTGGAAGTTGGTATTGCATTTGGGGTAATAACCTTCTTTTTCCAAGATCGTTCCTATAATGTTTTTATATTTCAGCCAAAAAAAAAATTAAAATTTTGTTCTTTTCCCAAAGTACCCACACTCCAAGCACTTTCAATACCACCACAACTGAAATCAAAATCATTATAGGAGAGATGAGTGATTAAAACTTTGCTTCCAAGACCTCCACAGCCATCCCGGCATTCTCTTCGTTGTTGCCACTAGCTAGCTCTAGACCCACCCCATTCCCACCATCTCCACGGCTCCGCACCGCCACATTGCTGCCACCAATATCACGACTACTACTTTACTCTGTGGCCATCAACTCTATTCCATCGCCCAATGCAACCACTACTGCGGTTGTCATCATCATAAAACTACCACAAATGGGGGACCACCATAGCCATGATAATTTGATTTTGAGTAGTCGATCAAACTATGCTGAAACTTCATTTTCTTTTGCTTTATAGTAAAGATGCGGACCCAAATCAAGGTCTTTTGGTGTGAGTTTGGAGGCAGACGTACAGTTACCGGTGGAATCATAAAAACATGGAAATGAAAATGACGTATAACAACAACTTACCTTTTCAGATTTCTGACAAAGTCCCAAAGTAATACGAACAAACTATATATTTTTTAATTAAGGACGACATATATACTTTATATTTAAGGACAGCGTATATAGGGGACGTTTGTTATAAGGGATAGGTACAGCTCGTTAACGGACCGGGTCGGGCCGGACTCATTCATAGCGGGTTTGGGTCGGGTCTTATTATATTTTTAAATAATTACGGTCGGGCTTTATTTTAAATCGAATGATTCAAGCCCGTCCATATAAAGCGGGCCTTGCGGGCTTTTTTGGGACGGGTCTTGTGAGATTTATTTATAATAAATATTTAAAGACACTAATTTTTTTATAAATCTATATTTATATATCATACATTCCAAAGAGCAACCTCTATATCAATTCAATGAAAATGAGAAAACCGACCGTTAGATGTTATTATTACAATAAATTATGCGTGTGGTTAAAAATTTAGTCAATTTCACCATAGTTTCGAACCCAATCGGATTGGTCAACCGTAGTCATTTGTATGTTTTCTTGGTTGACCGATGACATAACGATCGTGAAACGTGCTTATTTTTTTACATCACGTTTGTAAATATTTCATTGATAGATGTCAATGGACATAAGATAAAAATCTCAATTTTAATTACAAATATATTGGTCTATACCAATTTGCCTCATAAAGTTGTATAACTTATACATTGCATTTAAATTGTTGAGGATCATTCCAAAGCAAACATGAAGTGGAAAATGATTTTGGAGAAACCAACCGCTCGATGGAGAGATTGTAATGTTTTATGGTGGTTGTAAAAATTTCAGCCAATTTAGTTCTCATTTCGAATTCGATCAACTAGGTCAAATTTAGTTACTCTCATAAACTTATATTTATATATCATACACTCTAAAGAGCAACCTCTATCAATTCAAAGAAAATGGAAAAATCAACCGTTGGATATGATTATTACAATAAATTATGAGTGTGGTAAAAAAATTAGCCAATTTCACCATATTTTCGAATCCGATCGAATTGGTCGACCGTCATCATTTGTATGTTTTCTTAGTTGACCGATGACACAACGACCTCAAAACGTGCTTATTTTTTCACATCACGTCTGTAAATATTCCATAGATGGACGTGCGTGAACATAAGATAAAAACTTCAATTTTAATTATAAAGACGTTGGTTTATACCAATTCACCTACTTAAATTGTATAACTTATACATTGCATTTAAATTGTTGAGGTTTATTCTAAAGCAAACATGAAGTGAAAAATGAATTTGGAGAAACGAACCGCTCGATGGAGAGATTGTAATGTTTTATGGTGGTTGTAAAAATTTCAGCCAATTTAGTTCTCATTTCGAACTCGATCAACTTGGTCAAACTTAGTTACTCTTCTAAACCTATATTTATATATCATACCCTCCAAAGGGGAACCTCTATCAATTCAAATAAAATGGAAAACACTAACAGTTGGATGAGATTATTATAATAAATTATAAGTGTGGTAAAAAATTTAGCTAATTTCATCATATTTTCTAATCCGATCGAATCGGTCAACCGTTGTCATGACATGTAGAATATATATGCACATATTCTATATAGAAGTATGAGAACGTCTAATTTCACCATAAGCCAAATTACAAAAAATTCACACTCACATAAAGACACACACACACACACACATAATGATGATGTGTCACACTGAATATTTCCAAATATATGTGCTAGGGTCAAAGCTTAACTGCCTTCACTTAAATTGTCATAACTCCTTCTAGAAAAGTCGGAATCGCAAACCATAAAATTCTTCAGAAACTAGACACATGGGGCTTTCCGTGCATATAGGGTACAGCTCCTAATTCTATCCGAGAAGTTCTCAGTAATTCTAAGAAGTTCGGTTCTAGACATAAACTTGTAAAAGATGTTGCAAATTCCCATCCAAGCAGAACTGCCTTCACTTAAATTGATATAACTCATTCTAGAAAAGTTGAAATTGCAAACCATAAAATTTCTCAGAAACTAGACACATGGGGCTTTCCGTGAATATATGGTACAACTCCTGATTCCATCCGAGTAGTTCCCAGTAATTCAGTGAAGTTAGGTGTTCTGCCTGTTTCTATGTTGTAGATTCTCTTTTAAGTTGAACTGTCTTCACTTCAATTGCCATAACTCCTTCTAGAAAAGTCGGAATCATAAACCGTAAAATTCCTCAGAAACTAGACACATGGGGCTTTCCGTGCATATAGGGAAAAACTCTTAATTCCATCCGAGCAGTTTTCAGTAATTCAGCGAAGTTGGGTGTTATGCACAACAGTGTCTGTGTTGCAGATTCTTGTTCAAGCTGAACTGCCTTCACTTAAATTACCATAACTCATTCTAGAAAAGTCGGAATCACAAACCGTAAAATTCCACAGAAACTAGACACACGGGGCTTTCCGTGCATATAGTTACAGATCATATTTCTATCCGAGAAGTTCCCAGTAATTCAGAGAAGTTAGGTGTTCTGTACAAGAGTTTATGTGTTATTTATATAATATTTTTTGTTTGCAGGCTTTTTCGGCCCTGGCCTAACGGGCTTTTGGCGGGCCGAGTTTCAAACCCCTAAACCAAGCCCGTCCCTTTACCCACAGGGCCGGGCCTATGGCGGACCCTTTGACCGACTGGGCCGGGCTTTTGGCCTTCCGGGCCGACGAGCCTCCATCGGCCCACTTGATCCGCATGACTTTTTGATGAGGCCTAGCGATAGGATGAGACTGGGTATCTAGTGTAGAACAACTTATCCCATGTTTGGTAACAACATGGATTCTTTTTAATGAGTGTTCACAATCCCAAAAACACTCTAACACCTTCTATCATAGAGACACCAAAAATTATGGGATTGTGGAAGCCTATCTCACTCGTTCTGCTCTTCCCTTCAGTTTGTCATTCTCACCTCCCTTCAGTTCACCCCATCTATTGCTTCATTCCCAAACCCCCACCGCGGCGCTGTTGCTCCCACACCCAAGTAGACCCAGCTCCCACTGCCAATGGCCTCTTCACCATCCTCGAAAAATCGAACGGTGATGAATCCTTGGTTTCACAGCTGTCTGATTACAAAATCATCTCTCTGATCCAAGAATATCAGACAAACTTTTAATTGGATTTTCGACTCTTCATATGGGCCACCCAAAGATTGAAGCTTTGCATCGATGTGTCATTCGATAGTGATTAACATGCTCTTGAGGGATGAAATTTTCTGCAGGACTTTGGAGTATTACAGAGATTGAGAGATTCAAATTGGGTATGATGCATTTTCTGTGCTGATAAATGAGTATGATAAGCTGGGCATTGCCATGTAAGGTGTTTGGGTTGCTGAGTGAACTTTGAAAACAGAGAAAAGTTTTCCTTTTCGGTTTCAAAATGTTGTTCTTAAATAAATAGAACTTGACCCAATTTGAAACATTTGGTTATAATGGCATTACTGAGCATTGAAATCTCAATTGACACTGCCAAAAATTCGAACTTTACAAGCTATGTTCTATGTGCTGTAACTTTCAGCAATCTAGTGTGGAATGAATGTTACTGGTTCTTGGGATTTTTCATTTTAAAGAAGAGTTTATAGATGGATTTGTGATTGCATTGTTTGATTGTTACCTTTCCACAGGTCTAGTAGGTAATATGGAGTCGTTTTCTTTGCACTTAGAATTGAAGGTTGGAGCTTTGATGAGTTTCTCTGATAAAACAAGGCAGTACATCAACCTTTGTCCCACACAGCAACAAACATGAATCATGATTTAGTATAGCATAGCCCAGGTTGTAGGAGTCCAGGACTATTATAGAAAATATATCACCTGTGGTGGTTGTATATATGCACTTATTGATATGCTACATACCACACATGAAACCGCGGCCATCCTGTAGACTATCTCCAAATAGAAATTTGATAAAGTCATAAAACAAGAAACTTTTATTTAATTCTTAGTGTGTGAGTTTTAGAGTTGATTGAGACGATAAATCATATCAAAATACATTGTTGGATTTTTTTTTTTGAAAATTATTTGTTGGACTCTATAAAAAGAGAGAATTCCACAAATAGTTACTCAACTATGACTCATTCGACACTTTGTTCACTTAAGTTTCAAATATATCACTTCGGTCACTCAACTATTACACTCTCAATCACTTTAGTTAGTCACCCAAGGGGTATTTTATCTCACTTTGATCATTTCTCCCAATCATTCTAATACATATTTATTAATTTTTCATAATTGGTTGGACGAAAATATTATTAATATTGTGACAAAAAAAAAATTTGATGAAAAAAATTAAAGAAGTGACTACAGTGAATAACAGAGTTAAAGTTGAGTGATCAAATTGATATATTTAAAAAATAAGTGATCAAAGTGTCGAATATTTAAAAATTAAGTAATCGTGTGTGATATTCTCCTCGTAACAATCCAAATTAACAAGAACAAATAAGGATATGGTTCATAAGAAGCGGCCCTACGCTTGAAACGCCAGCCATAGCCGCTGGCCCTTCCAAAGACTAGAATCTGATGCTCCCAGTCTCTCGTTCCCACGATATTGACCGTACACTTCCCCCCCTTCTGTCATTTTTCCTTTCAATTTCCTCCTCTTCTTCGTTTTTAACGGTCTCTAGTTCAACGACTGCGAATTTCCCACCAGTGTTGTGCCGTATTCTCCAAGCGACGCACCGTACACGTCCGCCCCTCTCTGCAATTCAAAGTCCCCGACTTTCTCTCTTCCGTCGTATATAAAAACCAAAGCAGCCCAGCCATTCAGGAGCGAACCAAGCAAAAATCAACTTTGATAGCTATGGCAGCCATATCCAACGGCCAGGTCCTCGCCGGCCCCACCAATCCAATGGTCACGCCTCTCCTCACCGATCTCTACCAGTTCACCATGGCCTATGCTTACTGGAAAGCCGGCAAGCACAACGAACGAGCCGTGTCAGTCTTCCTCCTCCTCCTCCTTCTTCTTCTTCTCACTAACCAAACGCACCGTTTCATTCTTCTTCTTCT
>BDJD01004620.1:20823-41512 GCA_002564525.1 Rosa multiflora | reverse complement strand
GAGATCGCTATAAATTTAGAGAATTTGGTTTTCTCTTTTCTCACTATCCCTAAAATGGAGATAGTTATAAAGAATATGTTGGAGCAAAAGAGGTTGATTTTCTCTAAACTAGAGAAAAATCAAAATATGAGGAAGTTGTTAGAGTTGCTCTTAGAAAAGTTAATTATGTGTTCATATTTACTTTAGTGACCTCAATATATCTCCATTGTGTTGTTAATTAAGGTAGGTTTTCTACTTTTTAGTTTTTTCAAGCCACTTGCAGATAGCTATTACATTTTCATGGTTACGCATTTTACCTTCATTAGGGCTCCCCCTTCATTATTGCATTTCTATCCATACTATAAGCGAAATCCGCTAATTTCTTTCATAGTTTGCTTCATTGAACAAAATAGCTAGACTAATGACTTCATGAACAAAATGTTATACATACTCCAAATATGACACATTTTATTAATAAATCAACAAAACCTGCACATTTTCAGTGACACAATTTAGTTACACTTGCATACTTGTTCTGTAAACAATGACTCTGAGTCTGTCTCTGACTTGCCTTATTCTACACTTGTTTTGTTCGGCTATTTCCATTTTTGTACATTATAATTTTCACAACTACGGTGATGAAGCTTCCAAGTTTCAACGACCCCCCAAGTCCGACCCCGCCTCTTTTTTTACCTCTCTTAAAAAACGCACCACCAGGTCCTCACTCCTTAGATCTTTTTCCGATTCCAAACTACATCCCATCAATGCCAGCTGCCATTTCTTCTTTCTCTCTCTCCCCCCCTCACTCTTCACTCTCTCATTAAAGCCTGTAACTAAGCACGACCAAATTAGCTTTTAGCTTTCACACTGATGAAAAAGAAGCACCACAACAATTTCAAATGTCTGATACCAAAACAGAGCACATGAACGACCACCTCTCGGAACCCACCTCCATTTTTGGCCTGAGCTTGTGGGTGGTTCTCGGAGTTTGTGTTGGAGCCGCCTTTGTGCTTGTTTTGGTTCTCATTTCGCTCTACTTGGCCTCCAAGCGATCCAAGAACAAGTCTTTACAGACACCCACAATCCCTATTGTTTCCAAGGAGATCCAGGAGATCAGGGTTGACCATGTTCGGACCCAAGTCCAAGCTTACCCGAACCCTGAACCCGACCCGGCTCCGAGAATCGAGAGGCAGGCTTTGCTCAAGTCTGCAGAGGAAGAGAGCCCAACTGGATACCAGAAGGTTCACATTGATATTGGCAAGGACCATAGGATTACTTATCCATGTGGGAGGTCTTCTTCTTCACATGGAAGTGGGGAGGCTCAGGTAGCTATGGTGGGCCCTGAGGTTTCTCACTTGGGTTGGGGACATTGGTACACGATGAGAGAGCTTGAGGTGGCAACTAATGGGTTTGTGCATGAGAATGTTATAGGTGAAGGAGGGTATGGGATTGTGTACCATGGCGTTTTGGAAGATAAAACTCAGATTGCTGTCAAGAACTTGCTCAACAACAAGTTAGTGATTTGAATTCATTCTTTTTCATTTTTCCTAATGTTGTGTGTAGGCAATTGAGTTGTTATGAAATGAGGTTTAGTTAGTGCATGATTTGTTGGACAGGGTTAGAAGTGTGTTACTTGTGATTGTGATTATTGGAATGTGTGTTATTGAATTGATGGATTGGATTTGTGAATTTGTACAGGGGGCAAGCTGAGAAGGAGTTTAAGGTTGAAGTTGAGGTAATCGGACGAGTTCGGCATAAGAATTTAGTGAGATTGCTTGGTTTCTGTGCTGAAGGAGCTCATAGGTACTCTGTTTTTCCCTAATACCTCTAGCTTTGATTCTATTAGTAACTATAAAGCATTGATGTTTTATCTTCAAGTAACTGATGTAGTGCTTGCTTGATTCTTATGTGATAGGATGCTTGTGTATGAGTATGTCAACAATGGGAACTTAGAACAATGGATTCATGGCGATGTAGGGCCTGTGAGTCCTTTGACTTGGGAGATTCGAATGAACATCATATTGAAAACTGCGAAAGGGTATATAATGCAAATCAAATTCAGAATTTCCTTTGTGATTTAAATAGTTGATTTTTCTTCCTTCCCCCGCCTTTCATCCATGGCAGTATGGCACTCGTTATTCATTGTTTTTTGATAATGTAGGTTGTCATACCTTCATGAAGGACTGGAACCCAAGGTTATTCACCGTGATATAAAATCGAGCAACATTTTACTTGACAAGCAGTGGAATGCCAAGGTGTCAGACTTTGGCCTTGCTAAGCTCATTGGCTCTGAGAGGAGCTACATTACAACCCGTGTCATGGGAACGTTTGGGTATGTTTGGAACCTCCCTCGATGTGCATATGTGTCTGTGTTTGTGCACTTGCATTGGATGTACTAACAATTTGTTACTGCCTTTTGAAGCTATGTAGCTCCCGAATATGCCAGCACGGGCATGTTGAATGAGAGAAGTGATGTGTATAGCTTTGGGATTCTTATCATGGAGATAATATCGGGGAGGAATCCAGTTGATTATAGCCAGCCTCCGGGAGAGGTTTAGACAATAATTTGTGGTTCTCTTTCGCTTGATTTTTCTCTCCGTATTTCTTTTAATCTAAACTTGAGAAATTTCAGGTGAATTTAGTTGAGTGGCTTAAGAAGATGGTTGCTAACAGAGAACCAGAGAAAGTATTGGATCCTAAGTTATCTGAGAAACCTCGTTCCAGAGCACTTAAGAGGGCTCTTCTTGTAGCTTTGAAGTGTGTGGACCCAAATGCACTGAAGCGGCCAAAAATGGGACATGTTGTTCATATGCTAGAAGCTGAAGAGGCGCAATTCAAAGATGTATGTATGCACTTCTGAATGAAAATCAATCTGAACCCTCTTTTGATTTGTTTGAGCACTTACAATACCAGTAACATATAGAAAGATCATAGCTTCTTAGACCTTTTCTTTATGTATAGAAAAATTAATGCTTTTTAGTAGCACCAGCTGGCTCTATAATGCAGTTCATTTATCCATTTTCATTGATATCTGGTTGAGCCTTAGTGCTTTACTCACTCATTCCATTAGTATCTCCATTTACACCTCTGATGTTATCATTTCTTTTCACCTAGAAGTTTCAAGTTTCAACCCTGTAGTCTGTTACTTACTTTGTTAACACTGATTTAGGATGGGAGATCTATAAGGGACCTTGGATGCTCAGATGTTGACAATGTGAAGAATGGGTTGAAGGAAAAGCAGGTAACAGAATCAGGTGATAGTAGCAGATATGAAAATGGAATGCATGCTGATAAGACAAGACAGAGACATGAAGAGAAGTAGTGAAAATTTTGCCAGAGGGTTGCAGATCTTATACCCATTCAGAAGCTGGCCATTGGATTTGCTGACGATTCCAGTTACCTGGTGGCTTTTACATAGGTCATTACTCTACATTGTATACAGCTTCTGTCCTGCACCATATTCAAAAGAACATCCAGCATATTATAGTGTCATGTAATTTCTAGTCACATTACAGCTCACTCCTGTGAGTTAAATGAACGATTTTTCGTATATAGCAAATTCAAGTCAAAATGATAGTTTCCTGAATATCTGTTGAACTCCTCCCCCATTGTTAAGAACTTGGGATTGTTGTTGCTGCAGAGAAATGAGACTTTATAAGAAGAGGCAAAGATGAACATTATTCACATAATAACTTAGTAGCAACTTGTCTGAGCCAAAAGTGAAGGCCATAGAATATTAGAATTATTGGCTTGAGAACTTGGAGAAACTTGATGTTTGATCATACACTGCTGTCCCCACAGGAACATGTTTTTCTAGCACTCAATTTTAGGGTGGGAGTGTGGGACTATGCAAAACTTTACAGCAGAGCTATGATTAGGATGTTTCCCAATAACTCTGTTCATCTACAAGCAAAAAAATATTGCATTTGAACTGGATATGGATTATGGCCTTGGCTGTCGCCCTAGTGAAAATAACAGTAGGAGCAACTTAATCATTACTTCCTCTATGCATAGCAGCATGAAGATTTACTTTGTTTCTTAGATGAACTTCTGCAATTTTGTGAAAGATCCCTATTATTCAACGACATCTGATTCTTTTTTGGTTGCTTTGGTGCTTTATAGTGTTCGGTAGTTGCCAAATGATTGCACTGTTTAATATCTCAATTCTGTCCCAACAAATTTGCCATCGAAATGTGTCGATGGCTACCACATTGTATACTATAGGTGACGGAAGGTGTTTTAGAATTTGGAATTTCATGATTCAACAACCAATTGTCGTCCCTGGCAGATGATATTTCAATGTAGCAGATTACGACGCCTTAACCTCTAGAATAGGGTGACATCAAACTTTGTTCGAATGCACTCGCAATTCTTCAATCGTCATTTTCCTTGAAATTCTGAGAGGGACCAGGAGTCTATTATCCTCCACCAGATCTTTCTGATACCAGATTACACTAAATGTGGTTTATGTTTATCTCAAGTACTGGGGACTAGGGAGGAGATGATGGTTATAAGAAAATGACGTTGGAAATGGTTGTGACTTGATTAACTAAACAATGTGGGAGACATAAAAATCAATAATTAATTAATTTGGGAAGTATAAAACTAATGTAATCAGCACGGAAAAACGTAAGGTATATAACTGAGAACATGCAGGCTTGGAAAACAAACCCAATCTCTTTAGTATATTGAAAATACATTCCAACGAGAATTACACATGAAATATGACCTGATTGATTCTTCTGGGAACTTGTAAATAAGTGAAGACTGGGATTCCAGAGACATAACACACATAATAAGCCAACTTGACCAAACTTTAATATCGCAAAATGTGAAGAAAGGGAAAATTGACCGTAAAAAAATTGTTACATAATAGTGATAATACTAATAGATATTATTAGTCATAGACTCGTAGCATATGAAAACTGAGAAGCCCACCATATATACATCACCAGAATTTCTCCATAACTTTTCCTCAAGACCAAGAATGATGAATCAATTGCCTGAAATAATATTTTTCCGTGTGGTTCAAAAAATTACAAGGGAGGGAAACAACAGGGTACAGTGTGCAGCAATTATATCCGCATCGAGAGAGTGGCAGCCAAAATTGTTCCACACAACCACCTCAACAGGATTGATTTGCTATTCCGAGGAGCAAAGTTACTACTAGGACCTGAAGGAGGTGTGCTGGCGAGGGAAGCAGGTGGCGGTGGAGCAAGTTTTGGGACATCACATGAACCAAATGTAGCATTTCCAGTTGTAGCATTCACCTGTATGATGAAATGTAATTAAAAAACTAAGGTGATTCAAATGCTCGTTTGATCAACTTATGGTTCCAATGACAAACTTCACCCATGAACAGAAGTGAAGGTTCCATACCTTGCAATATGTAATGCTGTCACACCCACATGTCAGTTGACCATTTGATTGGTCCACTGCTTCAGCAGCTCCCCCACCATCACTTTTCTGCAACAACAAAATCAACAGGTTAGGCAAATGCAGGTTAATTTGTCATTTGTTACTTGACTCTGTTGCACAGATTGCCGAACGAAAAATTAGCCTGTAAGTACCTGGTAATAATCAACGGCAATAAAGTTTGGCCACCGTTTCCCAGCTGCATCATAACAAGTTTTTATCTCGCTCAGTAATGGAGCTGAATTGTCTGCGCAAGTTGCTGATGCATTGGGAATATCACGGAAGTAGTTCACCAGAACTAGTGACTTTGATGTTGTGTTCATGGGAGATGATTCAGCACGATTCGGACATGAATTAGGTACCATCCCACCATTTCCATCTGAGAATTTAGTATGCAGACAAAATTCGGGAAATTTGTAGTCAGAAATTTAATCTTTAGAAGAGCAGCATTAATCATATGATGTTGAGAATTTGATTTTTAACCAAACAATGTTACTTCCTTCAAACATGCATCAAGTGCCTAAATGATATATATGTAGGATGTTAAATTATCTCACTAATAATTCTAAACAAACATTAAACAAACTAGTGAGATGCATACAATTGTTCATAATACATCTAGAACTAAAGAACTAGACCTCCCAACTTTTTTTTTTCTGTTTTTTTTGTTTTTTTTTTAAAGAGGACTCACATTGATTTTCTACGACATAGTTCCACTCGTAAGCAATTCCCTCTGAGGCCTCCTTCGATGACTTAGAGGTGAAGACCACCAACCTCTGATTGTTCTTAGCCATATCATCAACAGTTGGCCAATCATTTCCATCCTTTGGCATCCGAGCCAGGGGGAACAGATAGGTCTTTAAACCAGCTGAATCAAAGACTTTTGACAAGCCTGATGGAGATGTTACATAATCCTCAATAAAAATGGTGACAATCTCTGAGGGATTTGCTTCCAAAAATGCTCGAATTTCTTTCAGCACGTCAAGAGCAGGTCTCTGCAGAGAAAATTGGGGCACAAGCATACTCAATAGATCAAAAGCAGCATTGCAACATTTTTATAATAAATTGACTCATTTAACTCGTGCTGAACCATTAACGAAGTTGAAACACTTACAAATGCTGTGAAATTGTAACATGTGCCCCCAGTTGAGTGACATAACCAGATATCGTTGTTGAAGTCATACATATCCAACATAAATCCTCGAACTCCATTCTGCCAAGCAATGAAAATTATACAAAGGGGTCTTTTAGCCAGAATGGTTGAAATAAGTTTTAAAAGAATATTTTAATTTTAACACACACAGAAACAATTGAAAAACAAAAAAGTGACTTCTAAAATAATTCACTTATTTAGATAATATACATATAGATAAAAACAAGTGAAACTGAGGCAGGCGGTAATGGTATACTCTTTGCATAATTGCATGGACACTAGTCAAATGTTTCAGGTGGGCTACTTAGCTGGATGCTTCTTCTTTAATCAAAATATGGTCGACAAAGGCTTTTTAATCTCAAGGACAGGTATTCAAGCAAAAAGAGAAAAGGAACAGCTAGACATTTGCATCAATTATCACTAACAGACCCACATGCTTAACCTCAAACTCCTCATTGTTTAGAAACACATTTTATATATTCCCTTTCTTAGCTTTTGCTTCAGAATCCAGTCTGCCCTGAAAATTATTATGCTTTTTCAGCACAGTAATTCAACGAAAACATATTTACAATTTATGGAAAAAACTAGCATGTTAAATTATCAGTTTGGGCTCCTATGAGATTTAAGACTTCACCGCAAGTACCACGGGTCTGACCCCTCTGATATATTATTAGTTAATTTTGTGCATTTGTCCAAAACCAATAAACCATGTTTAGACTTCTATGTAGCAACCTTCGTATATAAAAATTAAATACTATACCCTAAGCTCAAAAGGGTGAACCCTTAAACCCTTGTGCACACTTTCTGGACATAAGCACCAACAGATCAGTTTGGTCATTCTAGACCAAAACTTAAGATGCCCCGATTTGACCATTCTATAATGCAATGCATGTTGTGCTGCATATTCCAATAATTTCCTTTATAGGCATGTAACACGCCTTACATTAAAAATGAAGTGTGGCAATTTTACAAACAAAAAGGGAAGGACCAACAAAACAACCATGTGCCAAATCACTTTTATGATTTTCCATCTATTTCTATTTGGTCAAACGGTCAAACCCTTCAGGATTTTCATACGTTTGACCCATTCTTACACCTCTCAAAATAGGGCAAAATCCAACTGTAACATTCACAATGTCACCTTGCATGGCAAGTAAGATTACCATTGCATCCCCACACAGAAAAGAAAAAAAAAAACCAATTACCAGTAATCAAAAATAAAACAAATGAACTGTCAAGAACAACAAACTCCCCAGAACAGAGGTATCAAGAAACAAAAAAAAAAAAAAAAACACTTACTTTGAGCTGAGATGTAACGGTGTCGTTCTGATTCATCGGAGCAATAATCAACGATCCGGTGGACGACCTCACCCCTGCTTGAGCGTACGAGTTGTGGGTCGTAAGCCATGTGTAATTATTAAAGGGAAGACCTTTCACCTAATAAAGCAATAATCAGAACAACCAAACCAAACCCACATGCACAATCCGATACAATACTAAATGTCTAAATGCAATTTAGGAAAGAAAAGTGATATATTACCTTAGATGTAGGATTGGTGGGTTGAATCCGGGTACATCTGGGTCGGGTATTACCATTTGCAGCGCATGTTTGGCAGCTTAAACCGGCGTCGCAATCTGTGTCTTTGGAACACGTCTCTCCAATCTGTTTGGCATTTCAGAAACCCAATGGTCAAAAATGGAACAAACCCAGAAAATAGAAATGGGGATGTGAGCTAAAAGTGGTAAAAAGTTTGAACCTTGAGGCTGATACAGGGAGAGAATAGGCAAGCTATGATGAACAGAACCTGAAGTTTGGGACTTTTTGAGAAAGTTCCCATTTTTAATCTGCAATTAGTGAAATAGATTGAAGAGGGTGAGCATATAATGGCAATGTGAATAGGGGAGGTTTAAGGGTTTTGCAAGAAAGGAAACAGAACGTTGATCAAAGATGAAAGCTTTACCCTTTTTTGGTTTTTTTTGGGTAACAATTTCCAGGTTTGAGGTTGAGTGTCAGCGACTCTTCTAAGTGAGATAGATAGATAGAATATGTATAATATTTTGTGGGGTTTAAAGAGTCCTTGAAAGAGAGATTGGAGAAAAGGCTAGGAGTTGGTGGGTTTCTCTCTCTCTCTCTCTCTTTCTGGTGAAGGTGGGGGTTGGTTTGGACGGACCTGAGTCGTCTGAGACCCTTCCTGGTTTTTATTGTTTTTTTTTTTTTTTGGGTTTTGAAAATTTTAATGAGAAAGAAGAAGAAGAAGAAATGAGAACAGAGATAAAGAACAGTGTCGATTGGATGGCCGGGTTTCAGATGACACGAGTCCGAAGGAAACTGCGTTGTAGTCCCGGTAGGTGCGGACCTCTGTGTCACTTTAGCATCCCTTAAAAGAAAACTCGAATTAATACCGATTGAGGATATCCTCTTTTTCTTGACAACTAAAAAGTCTAAACCCTTAAACCAAAAACCCTCGGCAAAAATAGAAAACTTATACTCGTTTAAGAGCTGGATGCTTTCCTCTTTTCTTATTCCCGGCCTGTTTGTGAACTCAATTTTTAATTTATTTCCATTCATATAGGTCATCCGTCAGATCTGTTCTATTAATAATAACTTATTATTCAAAGTTTAAATAAATAACAAGATATTATTATAACATAATTTTGCTCATTATGAAACATATTGAACATCCCTAATTTTTTGTTTTATTGTATTGTTTCTCAATGGATAAAGCATACAAATCTAATTTTCAAAAACTAGGTGTTTATGTATGCATAACGTACTATATTTGGCTTCTTAATAAAATAATAAAATTCAACAGAGAACTTTAAAAATATGTGGAAATCTCTGAACTGAATAATAAGAAACCGTAGAATGGGTTCTAGAAGATTTATAGTTTTATCATCCTTGTTGCTATGTTGCTTAATTAAGTGGTCCATTAATCAATTTAGTAATATATCTTGCATTTGCAGCCGTATAAGACTGAATGTGTCCAAGTAAAGCCGTCCCTATATCTTCGTCAAGAATCCAATTGTGTTCAAATTCCTTTGTAGACTTCTAGACTCGGCACATCTAATTAGGCTGCAGCCTGCAGGCTGGGCCGTATTAGAATTGGTATGTTGCGTGTGGATCCCATTATATATAATTGGCATCCTATTTATCTAGTGCTCGACTTGAAGCTAATTCCTGGTAAATGTCAACATAGTTGACACAATGGATCTAATGACCTAATTTCATTTCTCCACTTCATCACATTCACAACAAAGGAAATTATGTATTTAATGAGGATATGAGTTGTGAACTTGTGATAGGTGAATCTTTTTATGTAGGTATCCAATTAACTAGAGATAAATGTTGAATTCACACCCATGAACAGCTGGAAATCTCATTACTAGCTTTAGCATTTTCATTATCAATCGCCAATTTACTCATATAAATATATTGGATTCAAATTTTCTCACTACTTTTATTTTGTGGTGATATCATCACCCTATTAAAACTTGTCACGTCATATAAAATTAATTGAAATTATTTTTTAATAAAACATCATGATTAACCATAGTTGTGTTTTATAACACATGACAGTTTTGTATTGATTGATGATATCACCACCAATACTGATATCACCACCAAAGTATTGGTGCTGAGCAAATTTGAATCCGAATATATTGTCACCCGTTGTGGGTCATTTGATTCAAAAAAAAAAAAAATTGTCAATTTACTCCGCTAGCCAACTTCCTACTTACTCATTAATTTTTTGCTTGAAGGCCAACCTCCTAACTTTTCACACAATTGTTAATCTACTCTACAAAAAAGTTTATTGAATTTCACCACGTTAACTTTTGACAATTTCATCCAGCTCATCTCACATAAGGGGAATTATACTTTGTCTATATACCCTTAACCCAACACCTGGGGAGACTGAAGAAAGGAAAACAATTCGGTTCTTGAATTTTATGCCTTCCCTGTCACCTTATGTCGTTATTTTTCAAGTTTCTTCGCTTATTGGGATCAATAGGGAATAGAAAAGAAAAAATGTACCCTCATGTATTAGACACATAGAATAGGCTTAGTGTTTGGATGAAGGTTCGAATACTAAATTTTAAGGAGGACATTAAGTTAGAAAAGTTATTTTATTTTAGGTAGGCATAATAAGTATTGATTTTTGGCTAGGTATAATAAGTCCCTACTCATTTGAGCTAGGGTATTGGTGTCTTGGTCTTGTCGTTGTGCCATTGTTATGGTGTTGTTCCCGGGAACTATGTGATCTAATTTCAATGTCTTTTGGTTGACAACATGATGGTGCATTGTCCTTGCACGGAGTCTGGTTGTTTTTGGATACGGTGTGGAAGCGGGTAAAGCGGTTCGTCTTAATGTTGGTGGCAAGGTTGTATTGTTATACTCGGGATTGGTTATCTTTCATTGTAACTCGAGGTTATGGGCATAAAGGTTGGTTAGGGGTTGGACCCATTTGGTTCATGGATGTCATTCATAGTGACGGACCCGTAACTATTGATTTTTGTAAGTATGTGGTGTCATGGTGTTGAGGCCACAACCGATCATTCCATTGCTTTGTAATTTGGTCGTTTATTAATGAAAATCTCTTTCTTCTAAAAAAAAAGAAGTTATTTTATTCTATTTTTGCTGAATATCCTAGCTATTAAATCATTTACCCCCATTTTAATCAGGACCTAAGTTTCTTAAATTTGATTTACAAGATTGAAAGGCAAAAGCTATTTGATAAACTAGAAAATGGCAAAGTGATTGTCTTCTAAGTCAATATATGACAAAGTATGTAATTTGATAAATTAATATATGGCAAACTTATTACACCAACCATGTAAATTATAGGTAAGTACATATTACATTATTGGTGCGTCTTCTTATTCACAATGTTTTAGAGCTTCTTTATCATTTTTATTTTTGGGCTCTCTGAAGAGCTTCTTTATCATGGTTGGTGCATAGCTGCTAGCCTGCTATATATATATATATATATATTACATTTCTTCTATGCATCAGTCTCTTCAAATTTGTGGTGGTTGTCAATATCTTTTTCTTTACAAAGGTTACGTGTTTCTCCATCACAGCTTTACTAAGAAGCCGACTAATTCATTGTAGCTTACCTAGCTGCTGCATACATTAATTTGCGATGCTTAACAATGTGAGGATAGGGTTTACTCAACATCGTCTTCTGATCCTAGCTAGTATCAGTAAATAGAAAAGTGGTTCTGCTAGAAATCCCTTTCAGAAGTTTTCTGGCGTTTTGATCTCATCAAAATTATGTGCAATAGGACAAAAGTGAGAGGAAATAATGAGGAAACCACCCCTCTCAGAGAAAGATATGGAAAATAGGGTCTGTCCTACTTTTCCTAGATTTAGAAAATGATTTGCCCGGCCAGCACTACTTAAGCTTTAAGAAGAAGTTTCAGAGACTTAAGGCGATTTCTCATCATTTCATCAACAATGGCTACCTTATCTCTGTATGTTCTAGCTCTGTATGTTCTTCCAATCATGGTTTCCGCAGAGTCTCACTCCTACATTGTCCATATGGATTCTTCCCTCAAGCCCAAACCCTTCTTAGATCACCACAATTGGTATTTGTCCACCCTTTCCTCTCTGTCAGAGGGTGCTAATGGTAAGATGAAGCTGATCCATACCTACACTGAAGCAATGCAAGGCTTCAGTGCAATTCTCACCCTTTCTGAGCTTCAAGCCCTTACAAGCTCTCTTGGCTTCGTTTCCTATTCTCGCAATCGCCCTCTTAAACTTCTCACCACCCATTCTCCTCAATTCCTTGGTCTAACACCCAAGTCTGGTGCTTGGCCTGTTTCAAATTATGGTGAAGATGTCATAATTGGGGTACTTGACAGCGGAATTTGGCCCGAGAGTGAGAGCTTCAGCGACGAAGGAATGACTCCAGTCCCATCTAGGTGGAAAGGAAAATGTGAATCCGGCACCCAATTCAACTCCTCCTACTGCAACAACAAACTCATTGGAGCTCGGTTCTACAGCAAAGGTTATAGGGCAGAGAATCCCGACAAAAATATCTCGATGAACTCGGCCCGCGACACTAATGGACATGGGACTCATACTTCTGCCATTGCTGCCGGTAATTCTATCAAGGGAGCGTCCTATTTTGGCTACGCTTCTGGCACAGCTACAGGCATGGCTCCAAGAGCTCGGCTAGCCATTTACAAAGTTGGTTGGTACGAGGAAGTGTCTCCATCTGATCTCCTTGCAGGTGTAGACCAAGCAATTCGAGATGGGGTGGACATATTGTCACTTTCTTTGGGTTACAGCTTATTTAATGACACGTATTTGGGTGATGACCCAGTTGCAGTCGCAACTTTTGCAGCTATGAAGAAGGGGATTTTTGTAGCAGCAGCAGCCGGGAACTATGGGCCTGAATATTTTACCTTGAGTAATGGAGCACCATGGGCACTGATTGTTGGAGCGGGAACCATGGATCGCAAGCTCGGTGGAATTTTAAACCTGGGAAATGGTATGAAAATCAGTTTCATATCCTTGTATCCAGGTATCTTCTCAAGAGATACCCAAATACCACTTGTTCTCAATAATGGTTGTCAAAGTACGAAGGAACTGAGGAAACTGAGAGGCTACATTGTTGTTTGCATCGCCAATTCGAGCATAGATTTTCAAGTTCAGAATGCCAAATCTGCAAAGGTTACAGCAGCCGTTTTCATTACCAATACCACAGTGTCAGATGAAAACGACGGCATCTTCTTTCCAGCAGCATTTGTTGCTGATCAAGATGGAAAAATGCTGATAAACTACATTAAGCGTAGTAGCCATCCTAAAGGAGCTTTGGAATTCAGAAAAACATTTATCGGTACGAAGCCAGCACCTATGGTTGATGTCTATAGCTCTAGAGGGCCATTTCCAAGCTGCCCCCAAATTCTCAAACCAGACATTTTAGCCCCTGGAACATTAATCTTGGCATCATGGCCCACAACTAGTTCAGTATCTCTAGATCCGTCACACTCTATGTTTAGTAACTTCAATCTTGCGACAGGGTCTTCAATGTCGGCACCTCATGTGGCCGGTGTGGCTGCGCTTATCAAATCTGTGCATCCTGATTGGAGTCCTGCGGCCATTAGATCAGCTCTTATGACCACAGCGAATCCATTAGACAACACTCACAGCCCTATCAAAGACGCTTACGGAAACCTCATTGCAAGCCCTTTAGCCATTGGAGCAGGACACATCAATCCCAACAAGGCTCTTGATCCAGGACTAGTCTATGATGCAGCAGCAGATGACTACATAAAGCTTCTATGTGCAATGAATTACACAGCAAAGCAGATACAAACTATCACAGGGTCCATTTACAGATGTGCCAATTGGTCCAATATTGAGCTTAATTACCCTTCTTTTATTGCTTACTTTAATAGTGATGGTTCAAATTCTGCTGCAAATATTGTCCAAGAGTTCAGGAGGACACTGACAAATGTGGGAGAGGAACAGTCATGTTATAGTGCTAATTTCACAGCCATGGCAGGTTTTAAACTCAAGGTGGAGCCACAGAGGTTGACGTTCAAGAAGAAGTACGAAAAGCGAAGTTATAAGCTGACTTTGGAAAGTCCAAAGTTCTTGAAAGAAGTTGTGGTTCAGGGCTCACTTAGTTGGGTGGATGATGGTGGAAAATATATAGTGAGGAGTCCAATAGTGGCCACAAACATAGTGATAGATTCTCTGTTAAAGGCTTAACTAGTTGTAGCCTGTAGGTAAGCACGAGTTAAGGTATCTGCCTCATTCTCTAGCGTTGTTAGAACTTACAAGGTTGTACCTGGGAACAAGAAAGTAAGGTTAAATATGATCAAAATAAAAGGTTTGGTTAAACCAACGTTTCCTTGGTGTCTTCTTGTTTCTTCTCCACTCTAAAACTTAACTACTTCAAAATTTACATTTCCGTTGTATAGTTGCTCAGTGACTAGCATTTTCATTAGGCTTAATAGCTCAAAAGTAGCAAAATTGTCAATTCATCACTTTCAGGCAATTGTTAATTTGATGGATATTTGGTGAATACTCAGTGGGGCATATGGCAGCATAAAAATTGCAGAGAATTGACGAGGCAAAGTTAACCATAATCTAGAAATGTTCTATATAGCTACCCTAATTTCTTCCTTAATGTGAAAGCTACTTCACATATCGAAAGCTGACACCTTGAAACAGGAAAAAAAAAATTATATCAAATTTTAAGAACCAAGAAAGTGACCTTCTATGAGCGCACATTAATTTTCTTGCATGGAGAATCAGCTCATCGCCTGCCACTCCATGTCCGTTCTTTGTTTTTATTTTTTGGTCAATCACTCCATGTCCGTTCTATATGCAGATACTACGTTGTCTCGCACTTGCGAAATAGGAGTCAGATCCCCACTATAATAAAAAAATGAAGAAGGCACAAATCATTTGAGTTGAGGTTTGTATCCAGTAGACATTTTTAAGAAAACGAGGTTTCATAAGATACACTACTTGCCTCCAACATAGCTGAAGAAGGATAGGCTTTACTTGGTGTTGGAATTCCAGTTATCCTTGCACTGACATGTATCAACTTGAAAAGGATATTTCCCTCGGACAAACTTCTCCAGCGCCAACCTCAGTAAATACGTTACCATTGATATATAGCAATGGAAACAATTGATAGAGGGTAAGGTATCTGGAATGTGAAATCCTCTGCTTCGATAATTTCACTTCCATCCATTTCTCTCCCACTTACTTTGTTACACTGGATCCCAAGGGAAGCACAAGAGGACCATTAGTACTCGCAATAAATCAAATCAATGAAAATATATTAGCGTTTCTAATGTGCATTTTCTTCACAGAAACAAAGGGTTTATCATTTGTCATTTTATATTTGTATAAAAAAATATTGTCAATTAACTTCATAATCTTTCATGTATGCAACTTGATACGCTAAAAGTAAGCGCACAATTTAACTCTAAAAATGTCATCGTTAGTATGTAGTAAATAGGGATCGTTCTATTCCGGGGATTGAGGGTACACCTGTAATTGCAAAAACAAGTAAAAGAATTATTTACAAAAAAAAAAATAAAGAATAAAAATATATACAAGTGAACACAAAATGGGGGGTTTTAGGATTATTAAATCAAAAATTCAATAAATAAAATAAAGAAAATGCAAAAACATATATACACTGGTGGAACGCAATGATTCAGCGACGAAGGAATGACTCCAGTCCCATCTAGGTGGAAAGGAAAATGTGAATCCGGCACCCAATTCAACTCCTCCTACTGCAACAACAAACTCATTGGAGCTCGGTTCTACAGCAAAGGTTATAGGGCAGAGAATCCCGACAAAAATATCTCGATGAACTCGGCCCGCGACACTAATGGACATGGGACTCATACTTCTGCCATTGCTGCCGGTAATTCTATCAAGGGAGCGTCCTATTTTGGCTACGCTTCTGGCACAGCTACAGGCATGGCTCCAAGAGCTCGGCTAGCCATTTACAAAGTTGGTTGGTACGAGGAAGTGTCTCCATCTGATCTCCTTGTAGGTGTAGACCAAGCAATTCGAGATGGGGTGGACATATTGTCACTTTCTTTGGGTTACAGCTTATTTAATGACACGTATTTGGGTGATGACCCAGTTGCAGTCGCAACTTTTGCAGCTATGAAGAAGGGGATTTTTGTAGCAGCAGCAGCCGGGAACTATGGGCCTGAATATTTTACCTTGAGTAATGGAGCACCATGGGCACTGATTGTTGGAGCGGGAACCATGGATCGCAAGCTCGGTGGAATTTTAAACCTGGGAAATGGTATGAAAATCAGTTTCATATCCTTGTATCCAGGTATCTTCTCAAGAGATACCCAAATACCACTTGTTCTCAATAATGGTTGTCAAAGTACGAAGGAACTGAGGAAACTGAGAGGCTACATTGTTGTTTGCATCGCCAATTCGAGCATAGATTTTCAAGTTCAGAATGCCAAATCTGCAAAGGTTACAGCAGCCGTTTTCATTACCAATACCACAGTGTCAGATGAAAACGACGGCATCTTCTTTCCAGCAGCATTTGTTGCTGATCAAGATGGAAAAATGCTGATAAACTACATTAAGCGTAGTAGCCATCCTAAAGGAGCTTTGGAATTCAGAAAAACATTTATCGGTACGAAGCCAGCACCTATGGTTGATGTCTATAGCTCTAGAGGGCCATTTCCAAGCTGCCCCCAAATTCTCAAACCAGACATTTTAGCCCCTGGAACATTAATCTTGGCATCATGGCCCACAACTAGTTCAGTATCTCTAGATCCGTCACACTCTATGTTTAGTAACTTCAATCTTGCGACAGGGTCTTCAATGTCGGCACCTCATGTGGCCGGTGTGGCTGCGCTTATCAAATCTGTGCATCCTGATTGGAGTCCTGCGGCCATTAGATCAGCTCTTATGACCACAGCGAATCCATTAGACAACACTCACAGCCCTATCAAAGACGCTTACGGAAACCTCATTGCAAGCCCTTTAGCCATTGGAGCAGGACACATCAATCCCAACAAGGCTCTTGATCCAGGACTAGTCTATGATGCAGCAGCAGATGACTACATAAAGCTTCTATGTGCAATGAATTACACAGCAAAGCAGATACAAACTATCACAGGGTCCATTTACAGATGTGCCAATTGGTCCAATATTGAGCTTAATTACCCTTCTTTTATTGCTTACTTTAATAGTGATGGTTCAAATTCTGCTGCAAATATTGTCCAAGAGTTCAGGAGGACACTGACAAATGTGGGAGAGGAACAGTCATGTTATAGTGTTAATTTCACAGCCATGACAGGTTTTAAACTCAAGGTGGAGCCACAGAGGTTGACGTTCAAGAAGAAGTACGAAAAGCGAAGTTATAAGCTGACTTTGGAAAGTCCAAAGTTCTTGAAAGAAGTTGTGGTTCAGGGCTCACTTAGTTGGGTGGATGATGGTGGAAAATATATAGTGAGGAGTCCAATAGTGGCCACAAACATAGTGATAGATTCTCTGTTAAAGGCTTAACTAGTTGTAGCCTGTAGGTAAGCACGAGTTAAGGTATCTGCCTCATTCTCTAGCGTTGTTAGAACTTACAAGGTTGTACCTGGGAACAAGAAAGTAAGGTTAAATATGATCAAAATAAAAGGTTTGGTTAAACCAACGTTTCCTTGGTGTCTTCTTGTTTCTTCTCCACTCTAAAACTTAACTACTTCAAAATTTACATTTCCGTTGTATAGTTGCTCAGTGACTAGCATTTTCATTAGGCTTAATAGCTCAAAAGTAGCAAAATTGTCAATTCATCACTTTCAGGCAATTGTTAATTTGATGGATATTTGGTGAATACTCAGTGGGGCATATGGCAGCATAAAAATTGCAGAGAATTGACGAGGCAAAGTTAACCATAATCTAGAAATGTTCTATATAGCTACCCTAATTTCTTCCTTAATGTGAAAGCTACTTCACATATCGAAAGCTGACACCTTGAAACAGGAAAAAAAAAATTATATCAAATTTTAAGAACCAAGAAAGTGACCTTCTATGAGCGCACATTAATTTTCTTGCATGGAGAATCAGCTCATCGCCTGCCACTCCATGTCCGTTCTTTGTTTTTATTTTTTGGTCAATCACTCCATGTCCGTTCTATATGCAGATACTACGTTGTCTCGCACTTGCGAAATAGGAGTCAGATCCCCACTATAATAAAAAAATGAAGAAGGCACAAATCATTTGAGTTGAGGTTTGTATCCAGTAGACATTTTTAAGAAAACGAGGTTTCATAAGATACACTACTTGCCTCCAACATAGCTGAAGAAGGATAGGCTTTACTTGGTGTTGGAATTCCAGTTATCCTTGCACTGACATGTATCAACTTGAAAAGGATATTTCCCTCGGACAAACTTCTCCAGCGCCAACCTCAGTAAATACGTTACCATTGATATATAGCAATGGAAACAATTGATAGAGGGTAAGGTATCTGGAATGTGAAATCCTCTGCTTCGATAATTTCACTTCCATCCATTTCTCTCCCACTTACTTTGTTACACTGGATCCCAAGGGAAGCACAAGAGGACCATTAGTACTCGCAATAAATCAAATCAATGAAAATATATTAGCATTTCTAATGTGCATTTTCTTCACAGAAACAAAGGGTTTATCATTTGTCATTTTATATTTGTATAAAAAAATATTGTCAATTAACTTCATAATCTTTCATGTATGCAACTTGATACGCTAAAAGAAAGCGCACAATTTAACCCTAAAAATGTCATCGTTAGTATATAGTAAATATGGATCGTTCTATTCCGGGGATTGAAGGTACACCTGTAATTGCAAAAACAAGTAAAAGAAAACATATAAATCAACATATAAAAATCACAATTTTATTTCAAAACATATAAACGGGCTTTAAACTTTGCCCTTAACGTCATGATAACTAGAATTCATAACTCTACGAAATCAAACAAAGGAAACAAAAGAAAAATATGAAATACACCATGAAGGATGAATGATGAAGCCTTGAGAAGAATAACTCGAAAATCCATATCAGTGGGGCATATGGCAGCATAAAAATTGCAGAGAATTGACGAGGCAAAGTTAACCATAATCTAGAAATGTTCTATATAGCTACCCTAATTTCTTCCTTAATGTGAAAGCTACTTCACATATCGAAAGCTGACACCTTGAAACAGGAAAAAAAAAATTATATCAAATTTTAAGAACCAAGAAAGTGACCTTCTATGAGCGCACATTAATTTTCTTGCATGGAGAATCAGCTCATCGCCTGCCACTCCATGTCCGTTCTTTGTTTTTATTTTTTGGTCAATCACTCCATGTCCGTTCTATATGCAGATACTACGTTTGCTTGAGACGCAGAGCTTCTAAAGACTAGAAAATGTAGAGAATTTTTCTAATGTTTATTTACTGAGGGAGAGAGGTGTGATATGTTGTGTGTCTAAAACGTCTAGAGAGGAGGTTATATATAGGGGAAGGTATCGCCTGCCACTCCATGTCCGTTCTTTGTTTTTATTTTTTGGTCAATCACTCCATGTCCGTTCTATATGCAGATACTACGTTGTCTCGCACTTGCGAAATAGGAGTCAGATCCCCACTATAATAAAAAAATGAAGAAGGCACAAATCATTTGAGTTGAGGTTTGTATCCAGTAGACATTTTTAAGAAAACGAGGTTTCATAAGATACACTACTTGCCTCCAACATAGCTGAAGAAGGATAGGCTTTACTTGGTGTTGGAATTCCAGATATCCTTGCACTGACATGTATCAACTTGAAAAGGATATTTCCCTCGGACAAACTTCTCCAGCGCCAACCTCAGTAAATACGTTACCATTGATATATAGCAATGGAAACAATTGATAGAGGGTAAGGTATCTGGAATGTGAAATCCTCTGCTTCGATAATTTCACTTCCATCCATTTCTCTCCCACTTACTTTGTTACACTGGATCCCAAGGGAAGCACAAGAGGACCATTAGTACTCGCAATAAATCAAATCAATGAAAATATATTAGCGTTTCTAATGTGCATTTTCTTCACAGAAACAAAGGGTTTATCATTTGTCATTTTATATTTGTATAAAAAAATATTGTCAATTAACTTCATAATCTTTCATGTATGCAACTTGATACGCTAAAAGAAAGCGCACAATTTAACCCTAAAAATGTCATCGTTAGTATATAGTAAATATGGATCGTTCTATTCCGGGGATTGAAGGTACACCTGTAATTGCAAAAACAAGTAAAAGAATTATTTACAAAAAAAAAAATAAAGAATAAAAATATATACAAGTGAACACAAAATGGGGGGTTTTAGGATTATTAAATCAAAAATTCAATAAATAAAATAAAGAAAATGCAAAAACATATATACACTGGTGGAACGCAATGAATAAAGATCAAAACCACAATCATATGCAAGAAATCCAATCACAATTCCTACAGTTGATTTTCTATGTCATGAGAAAGAAGTTGACCATGTGAAACGTTAGAAAGCAAACTATTTCCCATATTTTACTTTCCTTCAATAATTAATCTAAGTGAAAGCACCTAAATCAATCTTATTGAACATGCAATCATAGTCTAGAAAGCTAGCTAATCAAGAACACATTCAACGCATTAAGAACAAAAAAATGATG
>BDJD01004620.1:8316-20375 GCA_002564525.1 Rosa multiflora | reverse complement strand
GTCTAGAGAGGAGGCTATATATAGGGGAAGGCAAGGCTTCATGAATTTAATTTCCAAAGAATTTTCTGGTTGCACCACACAGCTTCGACCAATCATGTTGCGCCACGTCAGCTTTGTTATGTCATCGAACCAATTAAAAAGCTCCAAAATCAATCCCTAATATATTGTTACCAAATTTCCCATGATTTAATCTGATTTTATTCACAATTTTTGGCCAAATATCTAGGCATGAACCTAGACAATGTATCCGGACTCATTTTGGACCTTTTCTCGCTTAGATCTCTTCATGGCTTTATCCTTAACATCCTCCCCTTGATTTTCTCTTGATTTTCACATTAAAATTGCAGATTTTATTCTCTAATTTCAGCCAACATATCTTGAGAGAATTAAGGAACGAATCTGGACTTGTTTTGAGCCTTTTCTTGTTGCACAATCCCATGAAACTCTCCCAAGATTTTCTCAACGTAATCTCCCACGTCATCTTCAAGCCATGTGGTCTCCTAATGCCTTCAGGTTTCCTCTCTTTTCGCCATGTGTTTTCATTTGAGCTCATTTCTTCTCCATTTATTCCAATGTACCTAGAAAATAAAAATTAAATTAAAATTTATTTCTTTAAGGAAATAACTAAGTAAAATATGAGGAAATAACTATTAAAACATCGCATTAAAATGCTCCTATCAAATTCCCCCACACTTAGCTTTTGCTAGTCCCTTAGCAAAATCAAAATAAAGACACAAACTTAGACTCAACCAAAATTTAAAGAAAGGAAGGCTCAAACATTACAACATACAATGACTCTATTGCCCTTCAACATTTTGTCTCAGAAATCTCTTACTTTCATAACATCAAGATTAGCACTCAACCAAGAATCAATGTTTAGGCATTCGAGAGTTAATTAAAATACATAATCCACACATACACAAGTAGGACTTGGTTGTAACAATGGTGATGGGGTGGAGCTTAGCATGTTTCAGACAAAGTGTTTTAAGAAATGAACGGGTAAGGAATTTAACAAAGTGTTCTAAAAACCTAGCAGAGCTCATGCTGATGTAGAGAGACTAATCTTAGAGGCAAAACGTCCACCAAGCAAAACGTCACACCCATAGAGGCAAAATAAAAGGGCTTAATGTCTTCATGTTGGGCCCAACTTCACTCTAAACTTCCTTTGAACTAGTGAATTGGACAAAGGCTTAATTTTTCGGTAGTGGGCCTTCAATTCAAAACAATCTCCAAACTCACCAAGTATGGGGGACTAAAATCCATAGACTTATTTTTTTTTTCTTAGCCGTACACATTTTTTCTTTTTCATTTTCTTTTTCACGGATTTCACATAATTTTTTTTTCTCATGGACAAGTCTACCCCTACGCTTGAACTTTCACCTCTTCTCAATCTCCATCCTTGCCACTCTCATGTAGTAAGTCTCAAAAGATAGCTCTACTAAATTCTTAGAACAAAGGGTAGGATTGTAACTATACTAAGGTTTAGGGTTAATGATTTTAAGGGTGATGAAAGAAAATGCTTAATGTAGGCTCAAAGGGGTTTATCTAGGGGAAGTCCCACAACGGGCACAAATGGGGACACAAGCTTATTTGGCAATGATGGTAATTCTTAGGATGCCTTTATCCTTTCCAGAATCAAGGACATGTATTGATAAAAGTCTCAACAAGCATAAGAGTAAATTCTAGCATTCTATAGTCCATCAAACTTAATCTATGGCAAACAATCAATCAAGATGAAAGAATAATGAGATCATCAAAACATCGCCAAGAAAATAAGAATATATTTTATCATTTATCACTCCAAGAAAAAGGGACATGGCTCAAATATCTCACATGAGATTTTATGAATCAAAACTCATCTTAACATGCCCATATTCTGTACCAAGGTCACGAATCCATATCCACTACACATGCATATATTTTTCATATATCTCAATTAACCAAAGAATACCATTTAAAATCATCTCAATATTGTGATCCTCTTTTAGCCATAATTTCAGAGATATAAGCTCATCGTAGACAGTTGAAAGACATCCTATTACTCGAAATAAAAACAAAGGACTAAGACTCAATAAATAAAAGCAAATTTTTTTTTTGGGACATTTTTTCAATTTTTTTTTGTATTTTCCAATATACATGACTCAAAATAAAAATAAAAACAAAAGTATAAATCCCTTCCCCCACACTTAAATATTGCATTGTCCTCAATGTAATCAATTATAAACATGCAATGAAACAAATAAGCATAGATAGAAGACATTTACGAAAAAAAATTCTAAAATAAAAACAAAGAAGAAAAAAAATTAAAAAAAATAGGGAAAGAGAAAGCAAATCTGTGTTTATAAATTCCTTTACAGCTGCTTCTGAATTGGGTTGCTTCCAAAGCAGCGCTTGAGTTTAACGTCTTTCAGCCAGACAGTACCTCCATTAAATAAAGTTAGTGACTATAATCAAGAAAGAAATACAAAATATAAAACAAGTAACTATGAATTACAAACTACAAGTAAAATTAACAAGTACATTATACATAAGACAAAGGTTAAACACAAGTGAGTATAAAACATGAAAAATATTTTTACTAGAGTTTTTATTTATTTATTTATTTTTCCTTAGTGTAGCACAACATTTTCTTTTGTTACAAATATCATTGATATGGAATCTAATTCCAAGCGGTAAATCAAGTGGACGTGAGGCCCAAGTATATTCGCCTAGACAAAAACTCCCTTTCAAATCCTTTGGGCAACCTTACTGAAATGGCCAGGTAGGGAAGGGCGAACACGAGAGACAAAATCCATTTTGGCATGAGCTACTCCCACATAGTGGTTTAGGCCCATTTGCAAGCACTTCTGGATTCAAAAACCCGTCATAAACGTTGTCCCCTTCCTAGACACCGTTCCACATAGACTATACTTACTAAGATGAAAAAGTTCATAAGTGTGAAGACAGTTCAACAAGTGTTAATAAAGGCCGCCCTCAACCTTAAGGGACCTAAACTAGGCACTAATAGGGGTTTAGGCCAATATTAACAAAAGAGACTTCACCTATTCCATTCAATTTACAACTTACAATTAAAACTCATATTCAACAATATAAAAAAAAAAACAACCTAGTTAATTTAAACTAAGTTTCAAACAGTTTATATACAACAACTATAAACAAAAACAAGTGATTTTTCAATCCCCGGCAACGGCGCCAAAAATTGATACGCTTAAAGCAAGCGCGCAATTTAACCCTGAAAATGTCATCGTTAGTATATGGTAAATAGGGATCGTTCTATTCCGGGGATTGAGGGTACACCTGTCAAATTAATAAAAGTAAAAAGTATTATTTACAAAAATAAAACAAACACAAGGGGGTTTTAGGATTATTAAATTAAATAAATAAAATAAAGAAAATGTAAAAACATATATACACAGGTGGAACGCAAGGAATAAAGATCAAAACCATAATCATATGAATGAAATCAAATCACAATTCCTATATTTGATTATCTATGTCATGAGAAAGAAGCTCACCATGTGAAACGTTAGAAAGCAAAAGATTTCCCATTTTTTACTTTCCTTCAATAATTAATCTAAGTGAAAGCACCTAAATCAATCCTATTGAACACGCAATCATAGTCTAGAAAGCTAGCTAATCAAGAACACATTCAACGCATGAAGAACAAAGAAAGGATGTCAACCAAAGTGCACAACCTAGTATGAAAAAGTTCATCTATTTGCAATCCTCCTTAATTGATTTCGACTTTTGTCCAAAGTCTTTACTACTTAAATATAGCTCCAATTACATGCATATATCCTAAGTTGGCCACCAAAGAACATAAACATGCAAAAGTTTTCTGTAATCCAAAATCAATCAAGAAATCTCACATAAGCAACATATAAATCAACATAAAGAAATCACAACTTTATTTCAAAACATATAAACGGGCTTTAAACTTTGGCCTTAACGTCATGTTAACTAGAATTCATAACTCTACGAAATCAAACAAAGGAAACAAAAGAAAAATATGAAATACACCATGAAGGATGAATGATGAAGCCTTGAGATGAATAACTCGAAAATCCATGAAAGCAAGCAATCTTCTAGGGACGACACAAGGGTGGATGGTGGATAGAATCTTGATGTATTGCAAGACTTCTTCTCCTCCTTGCTTGAGACGCAGAGCTTCTAAAGACTAGAAAATGTAGAGAATTTTTCTAATGTTTATTTACTGAGGGAGAGAGGTGTGATGTGTTGTGTGTCTAAAACGTCTAGAGAGGAGGCTATATATAGGGGAAGGCAAGGCTTCATGAATTTAATTTCCAAAGAATTTTCTGGTTGCACCACACAGCTTCGACCAATCATGTTGCGCCACGTCAGCTTTGTTATGTCATCGAACCAATTAAAAAGCTCCAAAATCAATCCCTAATATATTGTTACCAAATTTCCCATGATTTAATCTGATTTTATTCACAATTTTTGGCCAAATATCTAGGCATGAACCTAGACAATGTATCCGGACTCATTTTGGACCTTTTCTCCCTTAGATCTCTCCATGGTTTTATCCTTAACATCCTCCCCTTGATTTTCTCTTGATTTTCACATTAAAATTGCAGATTTTATTCTCTAATTTCAGCCAACATATCTTGAGGGAATTAAGGAACGAATCTAGACTTGTTTTGAGCCTTTTCTTGTTGCACAATCCCATGAAACTCTCCCAAGATTTTCTCAACGTAATCTCCCACGTCATCTTCAAGCCATGTGGTCTCCTAATGCCTTCAGGTTTCCTCTCTTTTCGCCATGTGTTTTCATTTGAGCTCATTTATTCTCCATTTATTCCAATGTACCTAGAAAATAAAAATTAAATTAAAATTTATTTCTTTAAGGAAATAACTAAGTAAAATATGAGGAAATAACTATTAAAACATCGCATTAAAATGCTCCTATCACAACTCTATAAAGTTCTCCTTTCTGTCGTCTTTTATTTATTTATTATTATTATTTTTTAGCAGGAAAATGAGAGATAGAAGAGGAGAGTCCTCGCTCTCTATCCCTCCATGAAATCAAAAGTCAATGAGACACAAATGAGGGTGACCAAAACCAATACCTCCTAATAAAAAAAACAAGCATAATGAAATATATTTTAATGGGAATGAAATTGAGGAAGACCTAACCAATTATTAATATAGTCCAGAAAGATAAAAGGAAGTAGACCTCACCACACCATTCTGGAAGAAGGACAATCCATAATTTGTCAAACTGCAATTTTATATCCTTCTCCGTTGATATGAGAGGACTGACATGTCATCATAGAGATCATGAACAAACAATTATTCCAATGGACTTGATGGTTCCAATAAATTGGAGAAGGAGTAAGAAAATAATCTAGCACCAAGGAGGACTCAGCATCTAAGCAAATATGTTTTTAATCACAAGATAAATTAAGCTAGCTCCAATTGCTTTGATAACCGCGATAAGCTTCATTGTCATGGAGTTGGGAATATCAATATTAGAAGTAAAATCTCTGAAAATTTCTCAATAAACACCCCCTGTATTATGCTTCCATGCTCAATCAGTATTGATCGTGGCAACCCAACTATAGGAGGACACCAATAAACCTTCACTACTCCTGGAGCAAAGTTCTCCTTTTGTGCAATAAGTGTTTTTAATCTTTGCACAGTCACACCGAAATAATTGAAATTTGTTTGTTTTACCACTGTTTACGACTCAAATCAAAAATAAGAAAATCTTTGTTTATGACATACTATTTTCATGGCTTCATTTCCTACGATCACACCTCAATTGCGTGCTCAAATACCCATCGAACAGAGGAAACCACGAGCCCAACCCCTCTATTGCAGTACCACCACCCTGCACTTGCAATCCCGTTCAGAGTCGACCGCCCTCAATCACCACTCCGACCAGAACACACCCCGCAACACAAACCAGATCAACCAAACCCATCCACCAGTCAAACCACTCACTGTGGGGTTGGTCAACCATTTTAGCCCTACAATTAAGACAAATATAAATGTGGAAATGATTGCAGCAGTAAGTGCGTAAATCATTGTAGCCATAAGTGGCGATAATTACATAAATAAATGGTATTAGTCGTGACTTGCCTTCTAAGTCAAAGACAACTTGCCATGCAAGTTTACTTGTAGCCCAAGCAGTAATGCATCTATAAATATGGAGCAAGACAACCAAGTATAACATCCGATTTTGATTCAGTTTACTACACTTAGAGCAACTCCAACAGCTTCCCTATAATTTTTGTATTATAGAGAAGCAAAAGTCAAACCTTTAGTTTATTTTTCTTCTCTAACTCCAACAGATTCCCTAGTTTACAGTAATCTATAAAATCTCCATATTCTTCTTTAAAATTTTGGAGTTTGTTGTAAATATAGGGAATTTGGTTTTCTCTCTCCTCACTTTCCCTAAAATAAAGATAGTTATAGGGAATCTGTTGGAGCAAAAGAGGCTCATTTTTCCCTAAAGTAGAGAAAAATCAAAATAAAGGGAATCTGTTGGAGTTGCTCTTAACAAGAATATACTGACTAGGCATCATAGAGTTTTCTGCAGGTCCGCCCCCTCTCCTCCTCAAATTCACAGTTAGAGGAAGCTCCTCAACTAGTCGTTGTCAAGTCAACGATGAATACATCGTCAGGCTAGCGACCAATAGAAGTTTCTCAGTTCGTCATTGTCAGGTTAGCAAGGAATATAAGTTTCTTGATTGTTCCTGGTCCAACTCCCGCTCCAGTCTGTATTTATTGATAAGTCAAAATCCGATACAGAGATTTTCATCACCAACACTCACCGCTAGCCGCTGCTATTCCTCTTGCCATCAAACGTCCAAGAGAAACCTGTCTGATGACAAAGCCAGAGGGACGTTACTGCCGGACGAACACATGTGGGAGTCGAAGAGGTCCTAGGCGTGCACGTGTGGCGGGTTCAAGAGTCTTGATAGTTTTATACAATTGGAGATGATTGCATGCCATCATTTTATGAGGGATAGAATGTTGCCAATGAAAAATTCTTTAGCATAACTTTCATGTGATCATTTGATTTTTGAATTTTCTGAAGGATAAAATTTTTCCAATGAATGTATGAAATTAGCGTATGAAATTAATATTCGTCATCTTAAATTGCATGCCATCATTTTATATTCGGGGCCATAGATAAAATTTGGTAGAAATTAATAAAGTGTAAAATTGATCAAAATATATTACTGTATGCTAGGCGAAATTTGAGTTAGTAGACTAGAATAATGTGTTTCATACTCAAATCGCAAACAAACAAGTAATATCAATAGATTCTTGCTCCAAGTCAAGTAGGTAGCTAGTAGTGAATCCAAAGATTGCTCCCTAAAAAGTCGGCTCTGCTTTGCTAGGGTTTCTTTACCCTAGCCGTACCATTGATCGAGTTGCGACGTGATGGCGGAGAAGAACACGATGGCTCCTCTTGTACTTTCTGAGGAGGCCATTGTGAGTCTTGTTGGAGGAGAGTATGCAATCTATGATTCATTTTTCTACCTTTGTGGTTGGCTTTTATCCAGGAAGACAGTGGTGATCCCGTCGTTCTCGATGGCAATCTCCAACGTTTGTTGTTAAAGGAGAGAGTTCTGATCTGGCAGGAGGAGGAGGATATCTTCTTCTTCCAATTCAAGGATAGGGAGGTCAAGAATCGGATTTTCTCCAGCGGTCCATCGTTCTACAATAATTCTATGTTGTTGCTAGCAGATTATGACAGCGTTTCAGCTCTAGAGGCGGCTCCACTGCATCTTTTGGAGGTTTGAGTGGTGGTGAAAGGGTTACGCATAGTTATGCTCAATGAGAAGGCCTTAACCTTAATTGGACGAGCGTTGGTTTCTTTCGTTCAGGTTGATCAGGGGTAGGTGCAGCGGAAGGATCCATTCAAAGGATCTGTGTGATACAGGACATTCGATGGAGGATTTGGGCCCGACGGACTTTTGAATTCTCTCTTACAGTCTCGGTGTTGGTGGAACTTTAATCTGAAAAATGTCATGGGCTGTGTTCGGCTTCTCGCTTCTTCAATCATGGAGGGGGTTTATGTGATGGTAGATTAGAGGTGGAGGCGCAAGCTGCACTGGCTTTAGCAGTGTCAGGCTGCGCTATGGAAACAGACTGAGGTGGGTTGGCGGTGTCAAAAGCGCCGATTTCTGGGGTGGTTGTTGGGCCGGAGATGCCTGCATCGGCGGGACTAGGAGCTCCGAATGTTTCTAGGGTGTTAGAAGTGGCTGGAATGCTAGTGTTGGGATCGAGTTCGACGGGTATGAGGCGTGCACTCGTTCCGGAAATTTCGGAGGGAAACCCTAATTTTGAATTAGAGTTGACCGCGATGGGTCAGCATGGTCTTGGGCCAGGCTTCTCTGCTGATGGGGCCAATTTAGAGGGCCTTGCTGCTATGTCAAATTCAGAAAAGTTCCTACCTTGGGTGTGAAAAAGAAGAACTTCAAGTGTTTCATACCTCCGGAATTTCATCTTGGTGAGTTGGTAAAGGTTCCAATTTTGCTGGGGATAGCTCCAAAGAAAAAAGGTCGTCATGTTGGACGAAGGAATAAGAGTACTTTGACTAATGAGAAAGATGAAGGTAACAATGTTAGTGAAAATATCCAACTCGCAAGGGAAGGAGCTGGCTATTGTTTAATTACTTTGATTGGGGTCTTAAGCCTGTTTAAGTGTTATTATGTTTCTATAAGTCTTCTATGACGTTTCTTGTTTCTTGCTTGTACCACAATTGCGTGCCTGGCAAGTGAGGGCTAGTTGAATGATTTCTTTCCGTGGGAGGCGAAGGTTTCTTGTGCTTGGACTGGCTTGCTTAAATATGAGCTTCCCAGTGATTTTAATTAGTTTGTTTTAGTTGGATAGGTTTTACCGGATTTTCTTATCGGAATGCTTATGTAAGTTTTGTAAGTTATGACAAATTGATTGTTAATTTTTGAATAACAATAAACTTCTGTTAAAAAAAAAATTTCGCAAACAAATTAAACAATTTATTCATTTATTCATATGGTCAATATGTGACACATATTTCTAATTTATTGGAAATTAATAACACAAGGTAGACATCACTATTCTTTAGGGATAATATAACAAGTTTCCTCGTTACCCTATTTTTGGTATATAGTGTTCTGTAACATTGCCAAGGTTATCTTCCCAAATCCATACACGGTTGCAACAATAGTTAAAAATTATCCCCATGCCTGGTTTTATGATCTTTGCGGTAACAAAGGGATTGTCCTTCTCGATTATTGTTTTGGCAAGCTGCACGGGCTTTCCAACTAGTTCAGGCCATATTTGTTTGTATTTTGCTCCCGAAAAACCAACAATTCTTTTAGTATATGAATATGTATATGTGTTCACAAACACACACGCACACGTGTGTGTGTGAGAGAGAGAGAGAGAGAGAGAGAGAGAGAGAAACCTTGACTGGGGCATGGCACTGCTCCGCTGTTACAAGGAGGGTAAGGATCAGAAATTTTTAAAGCTGCTTATGGTGAAATGGAACAAGCAAATATATATAGTGATAACCACAGCGATAACCAAAATGGTAAGAAAATTAATGAAATATCATTTTTAATAGTGATAACCAAAATTTATTTAATTACCACATTAGTGTGGATTTGTTTTTGAAATAGGCAATATAATATTTATATATTGTCAATATCATGAAACCATCACATACATACATTCATCTAAGGCTCCGTTTGGTTAGTAAGATTATCAAAATAGGAAAAGAATTTATTTTCTTTTGCAAACCGATATGAAATAGCATATTTTTTGGTATTTCCATGTGGGTGTTTGAAACATTATTGAAATTAAATTATGTGTTCAAGTAAATCCAGAATATGTGTGTGACCCAAACTCTAGGTTACTTGCTCGATCTAGGTGTAATAGGGTTTGTATTAGAGATAATTTTGAAGAATCTTAGTAGATATCCAATTAATGTACGATTATGTTTCCATGTACAACTCTAGCTCTATACTTGTAATCCTCTATATAAAGAGGCCCCTATTATCAATGAAAGGACGCACTACTACACAAAGTGAATCAGACGACACGTAACAGACGACATACGACATTTTGGTGTCGTCTGAGTTAGTCAGACGACATGTTAGTTATATTTGTTGTCTGTTCTCAAACTCAGCCAACACATTGTAATCAATTGGAATTTGGTGAAATTGACAACTTTAGGACAACACTTACTAGGACATATGTTGTCTGAGAAATCAGAAAAAACAAAAAAAAATTAATTTACATTTATTTTCTAGCCAAAACACAAATCCCTATCTGCTCAATTCCCTCCCTTAGTCGTATCAAAACAAAAAACTTCCCTCCTAAGTTGAAAAAAATTAGGTCATTCTCTCTCCCTTTCACTCTCACCATCTTACCCTAACACTATTCGAGCAAACCTCCCTTTACTCCTTCGTTCTCCGCCTCCGACAAAAACCATGCATCCTCCTCTTCGTTCTCCTCCTCTGACCACAATCCTCCTCCTCATCTTCGATCTCCGACTACAATCACAACCTGACCCTCCTCGTCCTCCTCCTTTTCCGCCTCGGACCAGCTCCTCTGCTCGAAGACGGTGAAGAGAATCAGCCTCTTCGTTCTCCGCCTCCGACAAAAATCATCTTCCTCTTCATTCTCCGCCTCCGACCACAACCCTCCTCCTTGTCTTCGTTCTCCGGCTACAATCACAACCCGACCCGCCTCGTCCTCCTCCTTTTCTGCCTCGAACCAGCTCCTATGCTCAAAGACGGTGAAGAGAATCAGAGATCGAGGCCGGCCTTTTGGAGAAAATTTGAGCTTTTTGTCATAGGTAATTGATGAATTTGTTCAATGCATGTCTTCGAAGGATTTGTGAGTCCTTAATTCACTGATCTGATTTTGTTTCTTATTTTGCTTCCAAGGATTTGTGTTTCATCTACCGAAGCTTTGTGGGCTGCATTCGAGTTTTCTGGGCATTCATGTTCTAAGCTTTCTGGGCATTCTCCATATCTGGTTTGCTCTCTCTCGATTCTTCTCATTGTTTGTGATTGATTTTGGGAAATTTTTGCGCTTTTGTTGAGTTATAGGTTTTGGGTTTCGCAGAGGAGACTTCAAACTGTGTTATCTAGTCATGAAGGTTTCTTTAGCTCGGAAGTTTTAAGCTTGGGCCAACAAGCGAAAACAGTAACTACTCATTCTGCTTGTTACTTCATTGTAATCAATTCATGGTTTCTGATGTTGCAGCTGTTTGTGTGTGTGTCATTGTGGCAGTATATATGTATGTGTGTGTCTTTTTACCCCGAGTTTATGCACCTCCCGAGGAAGAGGTTCACTGATTTTGGTACATTTCTCTATCTTCTTCTTTTTTTTCTTGCTATTGCAAATTGTTTCAGACTTGCAGTTTGCGTTTTACTTGTAGATGTTGATATTGTTTTCAATGTATAGCTGCTGTTAGACAGGAGATATCTGATGAGACTAATAGAGAGACCGGCCGGACCAAGGCGATTTCGATTGTGCCTATCCATCTTAGCATCTACTCCCCTAATGGTGAGACAGAATTGTTGCTCATATTGTGCAATTTTTCCTAGGATTGTGCTGACTTGAATAACTTAACAAATCCGGCATATAGGATCACATGTTTATATAATTGGATGAATAGGACTTTCAGTACTAAAAATTTAGATCTAAAATTTGGATGAATAGTACTTTCAGTAGATCTAAAATTTTAGATCATGAGCTATTTTAGACCACAACATTGGAGATGACTGTTTACATTGTATGGTAATTGCACAATTTTTTTTGTGGTTGTTGCTTGAGCCTAGAGTTCATTATTTCAAGTACTTTCACAATCCTATAATTTTATCTGTTTTTTTTTTTTTTTCGTTTTTATGATTTGCTTGCACTTGGCAGTTGTGAACTTGACACTAATAGATCTTCCTGGACTCACAAAGGTAGTTGTAGGTGAGTTACATTCCTTAAGACCTTTGCAAACGCTATCATTGTCAAGCTCTCTGGGCACCTTACAGGAATTAAACTGACGTTGTGTTAATTTGGTGGTCTTGTAGAGGG
>BDJD01004619.1:34192-45395 GCA_002564525.1 Rosa multiflora | reverse complement strand
GAGAACAAATTTGTTCTCACTTTGTAAGTGTGGGTATGGGATACATACCAGCACACTAGAATTTTCCGTAGATGATTCTCATGTGTAAATAGTAGGATTACATTATTTTTCTGTTCTTTGTTGTTCTCTGATGCACTTCAAGCTTTTATAATGGATGTAATATATCATTTCAGTTTCAAACTCAATGTCAAATCAACTTCTGTGCATGTACCAATGTATATCTGTGAGGAAGCTTTCATTCTTTTTTCTTCTATCCAGAAAAAAAAAAAAAGCTACTTAGTTTGATATCAATTAGGTCCTTTACGACAGAATGCTGAATCTTGTTACAATTTTTCAATGATTGTGATATGTTATATTTGTTTCATTAACTTCTAGTTCCTATTTTCCAATTTGATACATGTCAGGTTCCTGCTCTGGCCATACATTAGGCTACTGATTGTCTTCTTTTTGGTGATGCCACATTTTGATGGTGCCTTATATGTCTATCAACACCTTATCTGTCCATGCCTCTCCATGGATCCCCAAATTGTTATTAACTTGTTCAACAAGCGGAAGGAGTCCCTAGTGAGAGATAACTTTCTCTCTGAGGTGGAGAGATATGTCAAGGAGAACGGACCTGAAGGTTTGGAAAATTTTATTGCTTGCAAGGTAAGTAGATCTTATTACTTGTATCATTGTATTTATTCATTATGTACATGAATGCTTCAAAATTTTGAAATCTGAGCAAACACAAATTCAGTTTTGGTCAGTAAGACCTTTGATGAAATCATTGTCAGAGGTCGATTACTAGCTCCTGACCTGGTGTCTCACTCCAATTTTTTTGTTTCAGTCAACGAGGACAAATCTCAATGTAAAAGAGTTCATTGCAGTTTCATCCATGGATAATGAAGCGGTAGAATGCATAAGATCCCTGATATGATTCATAGAGATTTCATGGTCCTTTCAATACAGTATTAGTCTTTTTGAGCTAGACGAATTGCCTAATAATCCCAAATGAAATAGGAAAGATTTTAGTTGTTGAATGTGATCACTGACAAACTCAGAAAAATATGGCTTTCTTTTATTACTTCTTCTGACTTAACTATTAAGTTGATGATCTGACGTTCCCTTGTCTTTTCTTGTAGTCAAAATCATCAAAATCCATAAAGCCAAATGGCGGACAGAATGATATCAAAGCTGTGCAGGAAATGGTGAAAAAGAAGGAAACAACTGCTAGCCAAGTAAGGTTTTGCATGTGGTAAAATCTTATAACTACATTGTTCGTCATAAATATGTTCATGGTATAAAGACTTGGCATTAGTTGCAATTCGTTTACATAAGGGGGGAAAAAATGCTTCCAGTCACTGTGCTGATCTTTGGTGGCGGGGTTGCTTCTTATATTTCCGCCTAATGTGTCGTTGTCGTTCTTTTCTCCAGACTTGTCACATGAATTTGGTTTTACTCTTCATTTGGAATGTTTTGTTCATGTCTACTTTCTTTATTGCAACAGAATTGTGTCCATTTTAACAGTATATAAATGAAAAAAAAAACAAAAGTTGGAATCCTTTTGAACCTTGTTTCATTGCATTTGTAGGTTAGTCAGGCAGAGCCTGATCTTACTGTGAATGAAGATAAATTTTCTTCTAGGAAGATGAATGAAAAAATCATTGAGGTTGCAGCCAACAGAGAAATTCTGAATACTCCGCCTCCAAAGAAAGTACAGAAGGAGTGGACCAAAGTCAGTCCGCTACCAACTCAAACTGATGCAACTTTTAATTCCCCTCTCAGTGATAATAAACACAAGGCTAAAAACGAGGCACTGAAGATGAAGAATGAGGCAGAGCCGAAGTTCACTGGGCCTGAAAACCGTACTGTTGCAGCCATGGAAATATATGAAAAGCCGGTTGAGGTTGGAATTGCTATAGAAGATCCAGAGCCTCCTAAAGAAGTCCAGAAAGAGTGGACTTGTGCTCTCTGTCAGGTAACTACTTCATGTGAAAGCAATTTGAATTCCCACCTGCGAGGGAGAAAACACAAGGCAGCATATGAGGCACTGAAAGCAGGGAACCAGGCATTTGGGCCCAAGATTTCCCCAGCTTCAACTGCAAAAACATCCAATCAACCAAATAAGGAGCCAGGAAAGAGTATTCCGAAGAAAATGAAAATGAAAATGTGCAAGGCCAGAAAAATAGTAGTCCAGCTCCAATCACAAAGAAGCAATCCAGCAATGGCCAGAAAGGGATCAAAACAAAAGGTTACTGTAAATGTAAATGTGCAAGGCCAGAAAAATAGTAGTCCAGCTCCAATCACAAAGAAGCAATCCAGCAATGGCCAGAAAGGGAAAATTCCTATACACGTCGAGAAGGTACAAAGTCAACAACCGAAGCAAAATGAAGTTCCAAGGGTGAAGGGTTCTCCTTTGCGGTGCGCAATCTGTAACATACGCTGTTATGATGAGATTGCCATGCTGTCTCATCTCAAAGGAAAAAAACACAAGGAAAAGTGCAAGAACAACAGGAGAACCTAATCAAGCTTGCAAGGATGAATAAGCCCAGGGGCCCTTTGTGATACCACAACCGGTGAATTTAACACTCTGGTGAGTTCATGGTATCTCATCTTAAGTGAAGGAATTGCTGTCATAGTTTATCACCAGAAATGGTGGTTGTGCTGAGAAATGCTCAAAAAAGAAAATAGTATAGTCTGTAATTCTGATTTATTTTTCTTTGCTAAGCAACTGAAGACATTTCGTGATCAGTTTAAATCATGTTCTATGATCAACATGAGTTGCATCCCGTTTAAAGGCTAACAGGGCCTCACAAACTTACTCAACATGTGCTCAATATATATATAAACACAAAGAACGTAATTGGCTTCTATGAGTTCCATTTCACTTAACCCTTCAACAAAGGCCGTCTTTCATGCAATGATGAACATAGTCGCTGATATAAGCAACCGCTGAACATATACAAGTATATACAACTAACAATAAAATAACCACAACCGTCTACAAATTCCAAATGCTCAAACCCCCTCGAGTATTTTTCAAACCCAAGCGAATAACGGAAAACTATGGGCTAATTGTCTCGCAAGATCCAAAAAATGACTAGACGCCCTTTTGTGGAGATTGAATGAATTGCCGAAATCTTTAGAGGAATAGGGGACGAAATTTCGTCCCCTTTTGTGAGCTAATTGTTTCGCAAGATCCAAAAAATGGCTAGAAAGCCCTTTTTACGGCTTATCTAGATAAAATTCTTAAGTTGCAAAACAAATGGCTAGAATGTTTTGTTCATGTTTACATTCTTTATAGCAACAGAATTGTGTCCCTTTTAAGAGTGTATGAATAAAAAATAAAAAAAAAATAAAAATCCTTTTGAACCTTGTTTCGTTGCATTTGAACGAAGATAAATTTTCTTCTAGGAAGATGAATGAAAAAGCCATTGAGGCTGCAGCCGACATAGAAATTCTGAATACTCCACCTCCAAAGAAAGTCCAGAAGGAGTGGACCGCAGTCAGTCCGCTACCAACTCAAACTGATGCAACTTTTAGTTCCCCTCTCGATGATAATAAACACAAGCCTACATACGAGGGACTGAAGATAAAGAATGAGGCAAAGCCGAAGCTCACTCAGCCTGAAAAAGAATACTGTTGCAGCCATGGAAATATATGAAAAGCTGGTTGAGGTTGGAACAGGTATAGAAGATCCAGAGCATCCTAAAGAAGTCCAAAAGGAGTGGACTTGTGCTCTCTGTCAGGTAACTATATATGAACACAATTTGAATTCCCACCTGCGAGGGAGAGAACACAGGGCAGCATATGAGGCACTGAAAGCAGGAACCAGGCATTTGTTCCCCATTTGTCGAATGAGTGGAGTAGTTACATTCAACATGGTTTTGAGGCTGATAGCTGATTCATTGAACATGTTATCCTGGTATCGGGAAGCTGTTTTTGAGAGTAACCCGGGCTCTACTTTTGTTTTAGAAGTTGATTCATCGAGTAATCGGTTTTAGAGGCTTTTCCTAGCTTATGCAGGCTGTGTTGAAGGCTTTGAATTCTATCTTCCTGTATTGTATGTGGATGGGACTTTTGGGAAGAGTATTTACAAGGGGCAGATTCTTTGTGCAACTGGAATGAATGGAAATCAAAGTAATTTTCTCTTTTATTGCACCCTAATAATATCTTTTTAATACTTTTATTGCCCCCCAATGAAATAAGGTTTCAGACTTTTTTCTTCTGATTTCTTTTGCTTTTTTGTTTCTTTTTCTTGTTTAGGTTATTTCATTGGTCTTTTTGAAATTGTGGAGCGGCACGCTCCCGTTGGCAATGCAGCCTTGCCCCCCAATAAATTTTATTTTCTTGTGATTTCTTTTCCCTTTTTCTATATTTTTTTTCTTGTCTTATTGTTTTTTATTCTTTTTTGTTGAAATTGTGGAGTGGCACGCTCTCATTGGCAATGTAGAGTGATTACGTTTATCAGTGCTCTTAATGTGGGACTATTGAGTGCTTTCGATAAGGTATTTCCTGGTAATCCTCATCTATTTTGTTACAAGCACTTGGCGTTTAACCTTATGAGTAAATACAAGGAAGAAGGGGATTCTGTTGTGAAAGAGGATGTTAAAAAGAAGTTTTTTGAGTTAGCATATTTGTGTACTGATAAGCAATATCGTTTCCATTTAAGAAAGCTAACAAAAGTAGGGGGTTTTGATAGTATAAATGCATTTCGTTTTTATATGCCTCTTGAAAATTGGTGCCATGCATTTTTCCTTGGATCCTGTTATGGTATTATGGCTAATAGTATAACTGAGTCTTTTAATTCTTGGTTTTCTGTTGAGCGTGAGATGCCTATATGGCTGTATATACTATGCTTGTTCAAACTAGGATTAAGATAATGCAGCAGATGAGTGAGAGGAGAGACGAGGCAGAACTTTTGACCACAGAACTTATTCCAGTTATGGAGGGTCGTTTGAAGGATGGTATAGAGCAAGCTCGCAATTTCAGTGTACTGAAATACTCGCATACAAATGTTTATGAAGCTTGTTCTAAGTACTCTTATGAAGTGAACCTTGGACCTCTTTCATGATCATGTAAAAAATGGCAAATTAACTACTTTCCTTGCTGCCATGGTCTTGCTGCAATACTATCTACCTCATTGGATGTGTATGCATTTATTAATGAATACTTTCGTGTTGATCATTACAAGAAGTGCTATGATTTCCCTATTCATCCGATATCTAACGTGGATATACTACCTCCACTTACAAAGAGGTTGCTCAGGAGGCCTAGGCTCAATATGTTCAAGTCTAGAGGAGAGTCTGAAAAGAAGCTAATTCATTGCGGCCGTTGTGGTAAAATGGGTCAGCACAACAAGAAGACCTGCACATTACCTATTTGATTGTAAAGTTGTTGAATGTTTTAGCATTATGTCAATTTTTTATTAGGGGGCAGTAGAACATTTACCTTTGGAAGATGATTGAGATTGATTAGTGCTTGATTTTTGTTTCTTTTTGAGATTATGTTTTTGAAGTACTTGTATCTAGAATTTTTCCAATTACTCTATGCATTTTGATTTTGATTTTCACTTTTCAATTATTGCAGGAGTTTATTTTATGTTCATTTTCATTTTAACATGTTTGATTGTGAAGGGCAAGCTTTTCCAATGTGATGTGAAAACAAATTGACTCATTAAAAAAGGGGGAATAACGTTTATTGCCCCCAATAAAATTTGAATATTAGACGACTTAAAGTCACCAAGTATGTAATAGGGACCTGTAATTTGAATATGGACCTGTGTATTATGCAAAACAAAGGTGACCAAAAATAAATTCTTGTAACTTAACAGAAAATAAATTCAAAAGTTATCAAAACATCCGAAACTTATGTTTACATGCCAAATGAAACCAAGTTTAACTGAAAATTAATTCAACTGAAAGTAAGTTCTTGAAATCTACATTTCCTAGTTTTCTACTTTCCAACTATTTCTACATGAGAATTCGGAGAGAGAGAGAGAGAGAGAGAGAGAGAGAGAGAGAGAGAGGGGACATAGCATGTATAGTGGTGCACTTTGCCTATATGGGCTACTAGGACACCCTATAAGGACACAGCTAGGCAAAGCTATGTCCACTTATACATCTCACTATGAGTGAGGCTAAGTAGCCTTTGTAGTAATACAAGTGTGAGGATCATGGATCCCATCCCTTTTAAGTAGGGGATGACTCCCTTTTATAGCTAAAGGAAGTCTCATTTTATTTTACATTTTTGATGTGGGACACAATGCACATATTGCTTCTCTTGAAGCCTTTCATGGAGATGTAGCTTGGGTGTCGGTCTACCGCATGCATGCCGTAGGTGAGGTTAACCTTGTCACGAGGACCATCTACGAGGTCGTTGCTTATGCTTGGCGGTATGTAATATAGACGGTATGTCCCCCAACAGTAACTGTAATTACACATTATCTTCATGACAGTATTTTTCACGCTCCATGCACCTTTAACTTTGCAAACTTCTCCAGAAAACAAAGTTCAAGAAAAAGAATTCAGAATAAAACCCAGAACTTGAGTTCTGAAAAAGGCGAACTTGCTTTGGCACACCCAGCTCCATCCGCTACTGTCCCGTCTCCAGTGCATAATACCTGCATCCACACTGTTGTAGGGGTGAGCTTTCATCCTCGCTGCTCATAGAGACTTTACCCCCGACTAGATTCGAAAACCGATAAATAAATCAACTTTTAGGCAACATGCTTAAACCAAATATTTCAAAGAATGACAGACTTTTTAGAATATTTTCTGACTCAAAAATCGATGCATGTTACTCAAATAACACGCGCTCTAAATATTACCTGATGGCTGGTCCTGTGGACCCACTACACGTCCTTACCTCACATAATTTGTAAATCAGGTAAGTATAGCAAGAGTGTCCGCTACCTAGCTACACACACAGAATTGGGTCGTCATTGCGATCACGCACCGTCCGATTGGTGTAGCTAATCCTCCGGAGGTTTTGGGGATCAAACCTAAGGAAGTCAATGCCACCCTTCGCTCTCAAGCCATCAACATCTCTCACACGGTTTGGTCAGTATGTTTCGCATTTTAACTTAACCAAGCCACTCAAATTCACATGCATCATTTTAAAAACGACTTAACAAAATAAAATCACACATCGAGGAGAGTCTTGAGTCCCTATCTGGATTCCAATGCTTTTTCTCACGTACTTCGAGAGTCACGAACCTTCCGTTCCTATGGTAACTGGAGTCCTAAGTTCCAACATTTCGATCGTTAATAATCTATTAAACATCTTTTGAAATCTCGATGATTAATAAATTGTCCAACCAACTTTTTCTGGTTTGACCATGAGTTGACCAACTTTGACCAATCACGACAAGTTCAATAATTATCCAAATTATTGAACATTTTACTTGAAAATTAGAATATCGATCAATTTTCTGACGTATCAATTGAATTTAAAACATTATCCAATTCAACAACGAATAAGTTCAAGTTTACTTAACAATTTCATCGCATAGTAATTCCGTTGAATTTACTATGGACACCCACATAGCTTAAACCATATTTTATCACATCCAAGTACTCAACATCACAAAATCAATTTATCCACTAATCCAAATTCTCTCCAAGTCAAAATTTACTCCAGCTTACTAATTATAACAATATTTAGTAAGCTAAACTTGAATTCACCGTAAACATACAACCATGCAATCACTTTCCAGGAGTCAACAACACAAGGCAATTTTCAGAATTTCTCAAACAAATCCAACTCACCATATGATCAAATTAGATCAAAGTTCTGCACTTTGACGGAGAACACAGCAAGTCCGAGTCCAACCATTTTCCCCAATTATATATTCAACACAACTAAGCCTCAATCCATATTCTAGTACTAAAATCGAGTCGAAAGACAAACTAGAAAAGTCGTCGGAACTAAACCTGGGTGGAGGTCGAGTGCGCCCAAACACAGTTTCTCCAAAACTTTACAAAATGTTAGTATAACATGTATTGGCATTCCTTACTTTAACAAAACACTCTACCCACTAAGCCCAAGAGTTAGAAGCCCTTGTTTGCAGCCCAAGACCATAATTGCTTTGTTTAATTACCATTGCTGCACTTGTGGTTGTCTTATTGTCAAAGACCCACGTGAAAACTGGAAGATAAGATTAATTTGCTGTCAGCTTCCCCATCTCAGCATAATTGTTTAATTGCAATTGTCTCTCTTTGGGGCTGCCTTGCCGTCAAACACCAAGACCAAGTTTGAAGAAAAGTTCAATTGCAACTTGCAAGCTCATCTCAGTTTGCTGCCTTGTTGTCGTGGTTCCCAATCCCATCTCATCTTGCTATCTTGTCCAAGATCAAGCTTCAAACTTGAAGATCAAAAGAAGACCCCTCTTCTTCATGGCTCAAGTAAGCTCATACATGGCATCTCTTTCAAAAAGTCAATGATTTTTCATGGGTTCCCTTCCTATGTGAGTTTTGATTATGGAGCTTGAGTGTTTTGGGTTCTTGAATTGGTTTCCCAATTGAAATTAGGGGCATGGGTTTACATGGGCAATCTGAAATTATGGGTATGGGTTTTCGTTCTCAAATTGAGTTCAAGGGTTCTTTGAGTGAACTGTTCTTTCACTTCCTCCTATATATATTGGTTCTCTGTTCCTATTCGGGTATTGAAAATACTTTTGTGTTTCAGTCCCTTTGTCTGTCAAGAGTTTATCTCTTTGGTTTTCTGTTTTTCAAAATGTCTTGTTCCATGTTGAAAACAATTTGAAAAACACAAAACCATTCATGCATATTCATCTCTTGCATCCCATGAGTTCAGTTGGGAATTGTAAGCTTCAAAGGTGAAATCTCCAAGTCGAACTTGCTGCGTTCATAGCTTGTGTCATAGTTGAGATTTCTGAGTTGTTCACTTGTGTAAACAATTAGCAAGGAGTGATTACAACAGTCTAGTGAGTGAGTCTAGAAGGATTGCCGCGTCAGTGCAATCCAAGTGTTGTAAACTTGTAATCTGTTTCATTAGTGACTTGGTTTTGGTCTTTCAAGAGTAAGGGTCACGCAGATGTTTTCCTTTGATAGGGTTTTACTGCGTCAACAAAACATGTGTTCTTTATTGCTTTAGTTGGTTTGTTGAATTTACAATACAATCTGTTCATTACCAGTTCTCAGGATTGATCACCCTGTTGCAATCCCTGAGAAAGGTTTTTGAACTAAAAAAATTGGCTGTGAGCCTATTCACCCCCCCTCTAGAGCTCCTTCTAGGATCTTTAATTGGTATCAGAGCGGGTCACTAACCTGTGTTAGTGTGTTCCTCTGGGCTCCTAGAATGGACCGTGATAGAGTCTCTAGTTCCATTAACTCTCCTCCATATTTTGATGGGAAAGATTACTCTCAATGGAAAGTAATGATGATGGCTTTCCTGCAATCTCAAGAGGATAAGTTATGGAACATTATAGAGAAGGGTTGGATAGAACCAACTAAAAGGGAAACTGAAACTTCTACTCCTATTCCTAAACCGAGAGGTGAGTGGACTGTTGCTGAGCAATCTGATCACAAATGCGATACTAAAGCTCGCTATAGCCTTTTCGCTGCCTTGTCGGATAAGGAAAGAAAAAGAATTACAAATTGTCCAACTGCTAAAGCTTCTTGGGAATTACTTCAAACCACTCATGAGGGTAACAAAAAGGTGAAGGCACAAAAACTTCAAAGCCTTGTGCTTGAATTTGAAGAAATGACTATGAGAGAGGATGAATCTGTTGATGACTTCCATAGTCGCCTCATCAATGTTACAAATCAATGTCATGGGTTGGGTGATTCTATTTTAGAGCATAGAATTGTGAAAAAGTTTCTTCGAGCTCTTCCTCCTAGTTTTGAGGCTAAGCAAATTGCCATTGAGGAAGCTCAAGATCTTGATACATACTCATTAGATGAGCTTGTGGGAAATTTGAAAACTTTTGAGTCAAAAAGGAAAAAGGGTCGGAAAGAAAAAACAATTGCTTTAAGCACTTTGAAAAAAGAGGAAGACCCTTCTGATTTTAATCTAGAAGAATTTGCTCTTCTCACAAAACAGTTCAAAAAATTTCTTAAATCCGGAAGGTCATTCTCTTCTAACTCTAAAAATTTTTCTGGTTCCACTTCTTCCAAAAGAAATCAAATCGATGATGCTTCTAATGACAAATACTCAAAGTCTTCCAAGCCCTTTCAAAAGAAGTTTTTCGGTGATAAACCAAAATGTTTTGAGTGTCAAGGATATGGTCATCTTGCTGCTGATTGTGCAAACAAAAATTATAAGTCTCAATCAAATAGAGCTTTTAAAACCTCTTGGAGTGATAGTGAATCTGAAAATCAGTCCGACCATGAAGAGGAAAATGTTGCTCTTGTTGCTACCACCCAAAATGAGTCCTCAGATGAATCTGATGATGATGAGCACTCCGAGGAGGTAGCCTCTAACAAGTTCCAGCAACTGTACAAAGCCTCAAAAATAATGATTGGAAAGACTGAGGAATTGAAGGATCAACTTGCTGTTTGTGAAAAAGAAAAATCTGGAATCGCTGAGAAATTGCAATCCTGCAAGAAGAAGTGGGAAATTGAAAGAAATGCATTGGTAAGTCAAGTGGAGACTCTACAAGAGAACTTGAATGCTCAAATCAGGTCAGTCAATTCTCTAACTTCTGAAAAAAAACTCTCTTGAAAAATCCTTACATGATTCTCAAGAAAAGTTTTCAAAATTTTCAATTGGGTCTGATAAAGTTTCCAAAATGATTGGAATGGGCAAAGTTGATAGGGACAAAAAGGGTCTTGGTTTTCTTTCTGGAGAAAGCTCCTCTAAAAAACCAACTATTTTTGTGAAAAGTAAGTTGCTGCCTAAAGAAAGTGTCCCTAAGTCATCCAAAAGATTCATTCCCATTTGTCACCATTGTGGTATTTCTGGACACATAAGACCAAGATGTCATAAACTCAGAAATGGTCCTCAAAAGTCTACAAAGTCTCATGAAAACTCTTTGCTTCTTTCTTTACAATCAAGTCTGGAAAAATCTTTGAAAGAATTTGGAAGGATTGCTAAACTTGTTGCAATCCCGAGAAAAGAAAAATTTGTTTGGGCAAAGAAAAATAAGTCAATTCATCCACCTGTCTCCGCTGATTTTAAACCCTTTGACATTTGTGGAACTGATTCTGAACCTTCTGAAATGTGTCTTCTATCCTCTTGTTGTTTCTCACATGTTGAA
>BDJD01004619.1:0-24582 GCA_002564525.1 Rosa multiflora | reverse complement strand
AACTCCTTTCTCATGACTTAGATGAACAATATTAGGGTTTAATCGAATTTGATCATAGTTTCGGTTTTGATCTTTGTTCTCTCATTCCACCCGTGTATATATGTTTTTACATTTTCTTTATTTTATTTATTTTAGTTTTTAATTTAATAATCCTAAAACCCCCCCTTAATTTCGTAATTATGTATATACTTTATTTTATTTTTGTAAATAATATACTTTGTGTCTTTATTAATTGTGTAATTGTCCTACATTGACAGGTGTACCCTCAATCCCCGGAATAGAACGATCCCTACTTGCTTATACTACTAATGATATTTATAGGGGGGTTAAATTGCGCGCTTGCTTTAGCTTAGCATCAAGCCCTGCGAGGCCCATCTTAGAAGAAATTCAAGCAAAAATTTGGCGGAACTTCCCCTAAAAAATGGATTACCCAAAACCTGTATAAAGATATTTACACTTCTAATGTCAAACACCATCCTCAACTCCTGGAGCCACCCTGCTCCCCAAATCACAACATCTCCCAATTCACATTTCACAAATCTCAACCTAAGAACATTTAACCGATAGGTTATCGAGCAATCTAACATACAAGGTATCCAAGAAAAGAAATAGAAAGGAAAATGATATAAATCCTACAATGTGGAAGCAGTGACAGCAATGCCTCAACTCTATATACTCCCGACCCCAACCAATCTAGCCTGCAAACTGGGCATTTGAAACCAAAGGGCTCAGGGAAAAGCATTTAAAAACCATTAGAGTGAGTAGACGAAAAATAAGTGGTCTCGAAGGGAAAAAAAAAATATAAGATTTAATGCTTTCCCAAATTACTCTCTTAAAAACCAAGCATGCAGTGAAGTCTCCAAAATACTCTTAAAGCAACTCCAACAGCTTCCCCATATTTTGATTTTTTTTCTCTATTTTAGGGAAGAATGAGCCTCTTTTACTCCAACAGATTCCATATAATTATCCTCATTTTAGGGATAGTGAGGAAAGAGAAAATCAAATTCTCTAAACTTACAGCAATCTCTAAAAGTTTAAGGAAGAATTATGGAAATTTTAGAGATTGCTGTAAAATAAGGAATCTGTTAGAGTTGGAGATGAAAAATTGCTTAAATCTTTGATTTTTGATTCCCTATAATACAAAAATTATAGGGAAACTGTTGGAGTTGCTCTTAATCCTTCTCTATACTGAAATCTCAATCACATAATGTCGAACATCTCGAAATCTCTTAAATATATGATGATATTTCAAAAATCTCCTTAAATTATTCATATATGAAGATCATATCTCAAATAGGCGATAACTAGAGGGGACTACAGACTTGTTATCTCATGCCACCTGGAGGGGACTGCCGACCAGTGACGCATTGGAGGGGAATGTTAACCGGACGAGGAGGTGATGATTAGAGAGGACTGCTGACTAACCATAGGTAGTTAGAGGGGACTGTCGACTAACTACATCATGTCATCTGAAGGGGGCTGCCGACCAGGTAATGCATGCATGCGTTGACTTATTCACCTCCTCAATAAACTAGAATCAATCTCTTTAAAATAAATGTTTTTGGAAAGAAATCTCAATATAACTTCAAAGCTGATAAATCCGGAGCTCATAACTCAAGAAATCTCGATAATCCAATCATGCCCAAACACATGATAAATCATTCGTACTTGTATATCATCATAAAAATCGATATTCCAAATCAATAATTCTCATAATAATTTCTTTATAATTAATCCTCATATTATTTTTGTAATCGACCACTTTCCGAAACCATTCTTCAATAACTCATAGTTTAAAGAGCTCGAGAAGATAATAAAAGCTTTCGGAAAAGAAATTCCATAATAATCTCATAAAATAAATATATCACATAATAAAATAAATACTTGAAAATAATATTGCATGCATAAATTATTTTAAAATAAAATGTCCACTCAAAGTACTATTTTGGCGACCACACATAAGTCTTTTTTTATCGAGCAGTAGCTCAGTACTTCACCTTGTACACAACTATATTTAGTAAACAACTATTTAGAAAGTAAATACGATTCTAGAATCAAATTCTCATAAATCAACTTCTCCATTTCTTCTCGGATTCAATCCAAACTTTACCACTAATACCAATTTGTTAATTTAAAGGTTCTAAGGAAGAATCATGAGAAATCTGACGGTCAGATTCTCGTAAATCCGACAGTCAAAATATCGAATTTCAGAAATTCCTAATCGCTGTCAAACTTCTCCGATTCCAACCAAAATCACATTTATAGAATCTACAACTAACAAGTAATTTAACTAGCTAAAAACAGTAATTTAAACCCTACTCCATGCCCCACCTATAGTGGTGGAGCGTGGGCCCCACACGCCGCCGGTCGAGCTCAAATCGGAGCACCAAATTCTAGCTACAACATTGCCTCAACATTCTAAACAATTTTCTCAACCACCACCAAGCCAGAAAATATCTTGCTTGGCCGGAATTTGAGCTTGAATGCAAAACTGCCGATTTGCACAGTAAATCCTTCAATCCTTCGATTCTCCTTCCACACCTAAAATTGAAGCCTGAAACATGCATGGAGGGATTCATCTATGAGAAGTGGACTTTCCAAAATGGCTGGTTTTGTAGACAGAGGTGGTTGGGGAATTAAAAGAAATCGGCGATTGAAGCTGACTACTACAGTAAATTTTGGGAGCTTAATTTGCAAAATTCCAGTAAAATTGTCGTGAGCTACCACTATAGCCATGTCAAAGAGGAGGAGGTGGTTCTAACTGAGCCTGTGGAGCGTTAATTGATGGCCAGAATTGGAAGATATGCCGGAAAAAGAAAAAGCCCGATTCGTTGGAGAGAGAGAGAGAGAGAGAGAGAGAGAGAGAGAGAGAGGAAACACGCGGGGGAGGAGAGAGAAAGGGAGAGAGAGTAATTTTTCAAATATATACTAAATTACTATGAACAGTAACTTTCATTTTTTGCTTATAACTTTTGCATATGAACTCCGATTTTTACGTACCACATATGCACGGACTCAATTTAACGTTCTCTACAACTTTCATGAAGAAAATTTTCTCAAATTTTGATCCAAACAAAAAGTCAACTTTTAGGGCCACTAAATGTTCAAAACGGAATCAAAAGTAAAATAAATATTGTTTACCGTCCGAAAGACTAGTAAACTAGTAACTTGAGATCCAAGACGTAACAAGGGGTGTGGCTGGCAAGGCTAACGTGGGGGTGTGCAGGAGCTGTGGCTAGCAAGGTTATGAGAGCAAGGCTAACCCGGTTGCAAAGTTAGCGAAGCTAGCTATGTGGGGTGATGGGGGTGCAGGAGGAAGGCTAAGCACTGGCGAGATTAACAACGAGACTAACCAGCAATTTTTTTTGGATTAAATATTGTTTAGTCCTTGAACTTTTGACCAAAAAACACTTCAGTCCCTGACCTTCTAATTTCACACGTTTAGTCCTTGTACTTTCAGAATTTGGACCAATAGGTCGATTCCATTACTCTCTGTCCAAAAACTTCGTTATGTTGATGACGTGGCAATCCGTCCTCATTAAAAAGTCTATTATACCCTCACATTTTTTTTATTCCCTTAATTTCTGTTTTCCCTTTTTTTAATTTTTAATTTATTTTTTTTAATTTTTTTCTTTTACTTATCGAGACTTCTCTCTCAACCCCTCAAATCTCTCCGCCCACAAACCTCACCGGCCCAACCTTTGAGCCATCGTGGGCAGCAGGGAGGTGAAATGGAGCTGGACCTCATCTCCATCGATCTCACTTTCGCTCGAAGCCCAAGGAACCTACCTAGCTTCGACCTTATCTTCATCGATCCCACCTCCTTCAAGCTCAACCTCCGGATCCTCGACGCCGACAGCTTCAAATTGGTGAGACGAAGAACATGGATGTAAGGAAAGGTCAGAGAAGTTGAAAAATTACCAGGAGATTGCTAGATTTTAGGAATTTGTAGACTTTGTTGTTTTTGCAGAAGCACTAAAAGATCGAGACCCATATCGATCTTCTTAATCAAAAGCCCAGATTGAAACCCAACTGGCTGGGACTTGATGGCTTGTGCGCAGATCGGGTCTGGAAATATGGCGACGTTTTGCTTCCCAATTTGCAGCAATGTCTTCTGCGAGTTCTTCGAGGCTGGCACCTCGATTCTCCACCCCAAGAACTTCGATGCTGTGAACTACACCAAGCTATTGAACCTCACCGCCAACAGTCCATCAGATGATTCTGAGGTTTCAGAATTTGGGATGGGGACGAGTTTATATTCAAGACTTTGAGCGTGAAATCCAAGCTTCCATTTGTGGACAGGATAGTTTCGCTGGCGAATTCGGCGCTGTTGTTCGTCCGATACGGCTACTCGCTCGTTAGAATGGATAGATTCATAGAGGTACATGTACTTGTGCAATGTGTGATTTGGTTTAGTTGTTTGATTGTGATTTGAGTGGTCTAGTTTTGATCTTGATTAGAAGTTTAGTTGTTTGATCAATTCTGGAATTAGAATTTTTGTTCGTTGATTTTGGAAGTTTAGTTTGGAGTGGTGTTTTGCAGGTCGCCATTGGAGAAATGGGGGATTTTCATTTTGGATATGGTTTTGGGAGGCGGAGCAGTAGCGGTGGGGATGAAAAATTTCTGGGTTTCGAGGGTTGGGAGTTGGTGGTTGGTAGAGAGGAGATTGGAGGTTTTGGAGAGAGGGTAAGCAGAAAATAAAAAAGAGATAAAAATTAAAATTTAAACCCTAAAAAAAAAAGAGGAAAAAAAGGAATGTGAGGGTATAATAGACTTTTCAATGTGGATGAATTTGAGCTAGACACACAATTTAAGTGTTTTTAACCAAGTTATTTAATATTTTAAGGCTATGAAAGTAAAAAAAAAAAAAGGAAAAGGTTATGGTGAGGCGGGTGAGCTAACTCTTTATTTCAAAAAATAAAAATATAAAATAGATAGAATACAAAACTTCAGAGTTCCATTTCCCCGCTGTACGAACACTAGTCTATTGGTCAAATTAAAGAAAAAGAAAAAGAAAAAGTAAGGTCTCTTCTCCATTAAGTCTTTCAAATTCCAAGGGAAAGAGACGAGAATTTGATTCGACGCTGCAGCCCGTAAACATACGAAGACGCTGAAGCTCAAGATGGGTTTACTGGGTCTTATTGGATTTGCGCTCCAATGCTTTGATGTTATTGCATGGTACGATTTCTCTACCAAGATGTTCACCTTGGTAAAGTTGAGAAAAATTTCTCATAATATAATAACAATTTTGGTTTTGTTTATGATTGATTTACTTGCAGGCCTCTCTTTGCTCTGGTCTATCCTCTGTAAGCGAAAATGTTCACCTAGTCAGTTATTGACCAAAAAAATAATGCTCAACCACTCTTGGATGTAAATCCAAGGACAGAGAGAATTATTATTAAGTTGAGGTGTTTTGTTTTCCACCTTTGGATGTAAATCTAAGGGTTGTTGAGCATAAATTCTTTGGTCAGCAACTGACCAGGTGAACACCACTGCCTCTGTAAGTCCCTCTCTGACTTAACAATTGTAATATTTAACTCATGCTGATGCTGATGATGATGGTTTCCCTGATCATTATTCTGACAGGTATTCTTCCATTAGAGCAATCGAGACAAATTCCATTTCAGATACTCACAAGATAAATACGTATTGGGTCGTCTTCTCATTGATCTTGCCATTTGAACATGCTTTTATGAAGCTCCTTGAATGGTACTTTTCTATTTTCATTGTTTGTGGTGTAATCAAGGAGAAACAGAGAATTTTTCTTCACTAAGGAACAGACAGTTTCACAAGTCATTTTGAAAGTAACATCAAGATGGATATGATATATGTACATGTGATGTTAAAATAGATAAAGCACGGTTCCTTGTTTAAGGAGAAATATTGATAACCATGGTTTGTTTAGATGTAGATGATCCTCATGTGTAAATAGTAGGATTGCATGAATTTTCTGTTCTTTGTTGTTCTCTAATGCACTTCAAGCTTTTAAAATGGATGTAATATATCATTTCAGTTTCAAACTCAATGTCAGATAATTTTTTTTGCATGTACCAATGTATATCTGCGAGGAAGCTTGCATTCTTTTTTTTTTTTTTTCAAAGAAAAATAGCTACATAGTTTGATATCAGCTAGGTCCTTTGCGACAAACTGCTGAATTTTGTTGCAATTTTTCAATGATCGTATTTGTTTCATTAACTTTTATTTCCTATTTTCCAATTCGATACCTGTCAGGTTCCTGCTCTGGCCATACATTAGGCTACTGATTGTCTTCTTTTTGGTGATGCCACATTTTGATGGTGCCTTATATGTCTATAAACACCTTATCTGTCCATGCCTCTCCATGGATCCCCAAATTGTTATCAACTTGTTCAACAAGCAGAAGGAGTCCCTTGTGAGAGATAACTTTCTCTCTGAGGTTGAGAGATATGTCAAGGAGAATGGACCTGAAGGTTTGGAAAAAATTATTGCTTGCAAGGTAAGCAAATCTTGTTACTTGTATCATTGTATTTATTCATTGTGTACATGAATGATTCAAAAATCGAAATCTGAGAAAACACAAATTCAGTTTTGGTCAGTAGCACTTTTGATGAAATCTTTGTTAGAGGTTGATTACTAGCTCCTGACCTGGTGTGTCACTCCAATTTTTTGTTTCAGTCAACAAGGACTAATCTTAATGTAGAAGAGTTCAATGCAGTTTCATCCATGGATAATGAAGCGGTAGAATGCATATGATCCCTGATGTAATTCATAGAGATTTTGATACAGCATTAGTCATTTTGAGCTAGATGAATTGCCTAACAATCCCAAATGGCATAGGAAAGTTTTTAGTTGTTGGTTGTGATCACTGATAAACCCTGAAAAATATGGCTTTCTTTTATTACTTCTTCTGACTTAACAATTAAGTTGATGATTTGACCTTTCCTTGTCTTTTCTTGTATTCAAAATCCATAAAGCCAAATGGTGGACAGAATGATATCAAAGCTGTGCAGGTTATGGTGAAAAAGAAGGAAACAACTGGTAGCCATGTAAGGTTTTGCATGTGGTAAAATCTTATAACTGCATTGTTGGTTATAAATATGTTCATGGTATAAAGACTTGGCATCAATTGCAATTCATTTGCCATAAGAAAAATGCGTCTAGTCACTTTGCTGAATCTTTGGTGGTGGGGTTGCTTCTTATATATCTGCCGAATGTGTCGTTGTCATTCTTTTCTCCAGACTTGTCACATGAATTTGGGTTTTACTCTTTATTTGAAATGTTTTTTTCATGTTTACTTTCTATATTGCAACAGAGTTGTGTCCATCGTAAGAGTGGATAAAAAAAAATAAAAAAATCCTTTTGAACCTTGTTTCATTGCATTTGTAAGTTAGTCCGGCAGAGCTTAACCTCATTGTGAATGAAGATAAATTTTCTTCTGGGAAGATGAATGTAAAAGCCATTGAGGTTGCAGCTGACGGAGAAATGCTGAATACTCCACCTCCAAAGAAAGTCCAGAAGGAGTGGACCACAGTCAGTCTGCTACTAACTCAAACTGATGTAACTTTTAGTTCCCCTCTCGGTGATAATAAACACAAGGCTACATACGAGGGACAGAAGATAAAGAATGAGGGAAAGCTGAAGCTCACTGGGCCTGAAAACCGTACTGTTGCAGCCATGGAAATATATGGAAAGCCGGTTGAGGTTGGAACAGGTATAGAGGATCCAGAGCATCCTAAAGAAGTCAAAAAAGAGTGGACTTGTGCTTTCTGTCAGGAAACTATATATGAACACAATTTGAATTCCCACCTGCGAGGAAGAAAACACAGGGCGGCATATGAGGCACTGAAAGCAGGGAACCAGGCATTTGTTCCCTATTTGTCGAATGAGTGGAGTAGTTACATTCAACATGGTTTTGAGGCTGATTCATTGAACATGTTATCCTGGTATCGGGAAGCTGTTTTTGAGAGTAACCCGGGCTCTACTTTTGTTTTGGAAGTTGATTCATCGAGCAATCGGTTTCAGAGGCTTTTCCTAGCTTATGCAGGCTGTGTTGAAGGCTTTGAATTCTGTCTTCCTGTACTGTTTGTGGATGGGACTTTTGGAAAGAGTATTTACAAGGGGCAGATTCTTTGTGCAAATGGAATGAATGGAAATCAAAGTAATTTTCTCTTTTATTCCACCCTAATTATATCTTTTTAATACTTTTATTGCCCCCCAATGAAATAAGGTTTCAGACTTTTTTCTTTTTTTTTTTAGTAGATGGAGGTCAGCCATTTTATTCAATAAGAAAAAGCAATATTACACAGTGACCCACCTCTGTAGGGCTGTCAGAAAGAGACACCGCTAAACGCAATACCACTCCACCTATTAAGTGAAGCTCAGGGGGGAGTAAACTAATAAAATACTGACAATAAAATTTTTCCACGGCATCTATCAGTAGCTTCGCTGACAACCTCAGACCAATAATCCCTGCAGTTCCTCGCGGGTATTGATCCTAATAAAAATAAAAAGTTTGGCATCGAGACGAAAATCGACCTGGATCCCAAATTTTTATAAGAAATCCACCAGAATCCCAAATCCAAATCCAATACAAAATAAGCCTACAAGCTGCAGCCTTAGTCAACCCATTAGGGCCCAAGTCCAAGTCAGAAAAATAGGCCAAAGCCCTAACCCAATTAGGGTTTGCCCTGCCAGCCAAAGCTGTGATCCTGCAGCCGCCGCACCAAACTGCCACCACGCCTCCGGTCTCCCTGCACCACTGAACCAGAGATCTCCTGACCCCCTTACCACCAAACGACCCACGTAGGAAAAGGACGCCGGCATCCACCGTGACTTCAACCTACCGGCAACGAGGGTGTGAATCAATCAATCCATTCAAGCCAGCGTCGACGACTCGGAAGTCGAACCACCTAAACAGCAGATCCATTTGTCGCCAGACAACCAAGGGACGCCGAGTATCTAGAAAACGTCCTCGATGGTGGTACTGCCATCCATGGAGAGAAGACCCGAAAAGAGATTGACCCGACCCGATCGCAAAATCCGATCCCCTCCGCCATGATTGAAAAGGAACTGCCTCCGCCTCGAGCAACGCGCCTGGACCTTTGAGCCTCTCGCGCCTCTGCCTAAGCCAGCCACCACCATCAATGTGATGTCCCGTATCTCAATTACCCGTTTACTAGTCATTTGGACAGTAAACGACCTTTATTTTCACTTTTACTATCGTTTCAGTACGTTTAGTGGCCCTAAAAGTTGACTTTTTGTTCGGGTCAAAATTTGAGAAAATTTCCTTCATGAAAGTTGTAGAGGACGTTAAACCGAGCGCATGCATATATGGTACGTAGGAATCGGAATTCATATGCGAAAGTTATGAGCGAAATAAGGAAGTTACTGTTCATGGTAAATTTATATATATTGAAATTTTACTGTGGTAGGTTTCCAAAACCGGAAACCCACCCTTTCTCTCTCTTTCCCCCAATCTCTCCCTCTTTCCCTTTCGGCCTCTATCTTCCTCCTCTCAATTCCCCGCCGTCCGGCCACCTGGGGATGAGTCACCGATCATCACCGGCGCACCTACTCCCCCTCTTCACGCTAGTACCCGTGGGTCACGCCAATTTGGCCGGAGAAGCGAGAATCGACGGCGAGAAGCAAACTGTAGCAGATTGGGGTTTTCCGGCAATTCTTTCGTTTCCGGCCGTCTCCGGCCACCAAACCGGTGTCGAAGGCTCGGTTTTCGACGGAGATCATTTCCCCTAAGGCCTTGCATTCCAATTTTCTGTGTAGAGGCTGAATCGACAACCTAGGGTTCTTGAATTTCTGGGTTTTCTTCACCGGTTGATTTCGACTGTTTCAAGGTAAAATTAGATTGTGTTGTAGTTGAGAAAAAGATTGGGCGTGTTGAGTAGTTGTTGCTGCCAAAATTTGGTGGCCATCGGCGCATGGGCCCCACTCGCCGTCACTGTAGATCGCGCGTGGAGGCGCGTAGGGGTGCTTTTTAATTTCAATTTTTAGCCTATTAAATTCTATAATTGTTGTAGAGGTTGAATATGTGATTTTGGTTAATTTTGGGAGAAGTTTGACATGGATTATGAATTTCCGAAGTTTGGGAGTTTCGGTTGTTGATTTGTGGGAATCCGACCTTTGTATTTCCCTTGTTCCGATATGGAATACATTAATCGACGGATGGATATTAATGGTGAAGTTTGGTAAGGATTGGTGGAGTTTTGAATCGGTTATAAATTTCTAAAGATTTGGATTTTGGTTAATGTTAATCATGAATCCGATTGTCGGATTTCCTCCATAACTGTTATATAGTTGAAATCGACGAGTGGGCAGTGTTGGTGAAGTTTGATTGGGTGTGGAAGAGGATTGGAGAAGTTGAAGTTCTGGGTTTTGAGATTAATTATTGATTATCGTAAATATTTATCGAATTGTTGTTTACGGATTATATTTGTGTACAGGACGTGATACCGACCTATCGCTTGACGAGGATCCTTACGCTTGGATACCACATTAGCCGAATATCGTGAGTGGACTTTTGTTTTCAAATAAGTGATGCATGCATTTATTTATTAAAGCATGTTCTATTTAATTAACATATTATTTTCCGAGGATAGGAATTTGATTACGATTTATCTCATGGATTTGCTTTCAATAATGATTCTCATGAAATAATTATGATTTATACCGGTTGTGAGTTTTGGTTATTAAGTTGTTATGCTCGGATTCGAATTTATAATTGATGTTGATTTTCGACGAATTGTTTTCGATGTGATTTCCGGATTTATACTATTTATATTATATTTATATTCGTCGATTTGAGACTTTATTTGCAAATTGAGTTTTGTTGGAGTGAATCTCCATGTTTATTTATCGACCTATGATTTTTGGCATTGGGAATGCCTTATTGATAATCTATTTATCCTTTTAGCGTGTGGGACACGCTGTTGGTTTATACGACTTTTTATGAGCATTTCTGGGTACGGTTGGGAATCGTACCCGTGTTTTCTTTATTCGTGGGACATGGGGAAGTCTTAAGGTTTTATTGGATTTTAATAGTTTTTACCCTCCATACCTAGGTCGCTATATTTTATTGCTAGCTAGCCTATTAGTACTCCTCCCTGCTTACTATGTGTTTGTGGGTGAGTAAGAGTAGAGCATGGGATGCTCCAGAGTGTGGGATGCTCCAGAGTGTGGGACCCTCCGACCCGAGCCTGAGAGGCTCCCTTCTTTCGTATGGTGAAATTTCTTCCCCATATTTTATCGTTGCTTGACTAGCGGGGCTAGTCTGATTTTCATTATAGCCAGCGGGGCTGGTCTTATCTTCTTGAGAAACGGTATTTCAATTTTTCAATATATTTGTTTTTCTAATCTTGTGACTAGCGGGGCTAGTAGGTTTACCGTTTGAAATCCTTGGATTTAAAGTTAAATGTGTTTTACCATTTGTGCATGCATCGAGTTTTTAAAGGAATAAATGTGGGAAAGTATGAAATCCTTTTTCTTTTAAATTGTTTATTTTTGTCCACTCACGCTAACGTTTTTTTATGTACTTTCCCCTGGGCCCTTTGGTCTCAAATGCCCAGTCCACAGAGTAGCTGGTTCGGCATACTAGGATTCGAGGTATAGCATCTGCAGCAGTCGTTTTCATATTGTAGGTTAATCGTTGAACCTACGTGTATTATGAATTTCTTCTCTCTTTTAGATTGCTCTGATAACATATGGGACAATTATTGTAAAGTTTGGGTCATGTTGTATTGTTCGGATTTTAGTTGTAAATTGTAAATTGTGGAGTTGTTGGATTTTGAGGAGCAGGGTGGCTCCAGGTGATTATGGATGATTTGTTAGAAGTGTGATTGTAATTCTACAGGTTTTGGGTAGTCCATTTTTAGGGGTAACTCTGCTGAATTTTCGGTAGAGTTATTCCTAAGGTGGGCCCCACAGGGCCACCTCGGATTTCAGGGTGAAATTCGGGGCGGGTCCTGTCAATCAAGAGGTAGAAATTCTGGTAGGACACAGGGCATCACGCCTACCAGCCATGATGGCACAGAAGGAATCTGCGACAGAGAAGACACGGTGGTAGCCGGTCTTGATTTAGGAGCCCCCAAAGAAGACGCCGTAGATGCACTCCATACAGGACAGAGAGAGGTGCAGAGAGGCCAAGCCCGAGGGCGGCGCTCCCCCAACCCTAGCAGAGCTCTGTTAGGTCGAGACATAAACTTATATTATCAGTACATTTTTCTTAGACTTTTTTCTTCTAATTCTTTTGCTTTTTTGTTTCTTTTTCTTTTTTACGTTATTTCATTGGTCTTTTTGAAATTGTGGAGCGGCACGCTCCCTTAGGCAGTGCTGCAGCACCTTGCAATATCTTTTATTGCCCTCTAATAAATTTTATTTTCTTGTTCTTTTCCCTTTTTATTTATTTTTTCTTGTCTTATTTTTTTTTATTCTTTTTTGTTGAAATTGTGGAGTGGCATGCTCTCGTTGACAGTATAGTGATACACTGTAATATCTTTTATTGCCCTCCAATAAATTTTTATTTTCTTGTGACTTTTTTTCCATTTTTTCTATTTACTTGTTTGGGCTTCTATCATTGTTCCTTTTGAATTTGTGGAGCAGCATGTTCCCATTGTGGAGCGGCATGTAGCAATATCTCTTATTGCCTCTCAATAAACTGACCTTCTTCTTTTCTGGTTTGTGCAGGTTTCTTTCCTTTTGCAATGTGTGTGTGTGATTCTGAGACGAATGCAAATTGGACCTTTTTTTTTTCGAACACTTGAAGAGCTTACTTGAACCTCAAGGTAGAGTGATTGCATTTATTAGTGCTCGTACTGTAGGACTATTGAGTGCTTTCGATAAGGTATTTCCTGCTAATCCTCATCTATTTTGTTACAAGCACTTGGTGTTTAACCTTATGAGTAAATACAAGGATGAAGGGGGTTCTGTTATGAAAGAGGATGTTAAAAAGAAGTTTTTTGAGTTAGCATATTCATGTACTGATAAGGAATATCATTTCCATTTAAGAGAGCTAACAGAAGTGGGGGGTTTTGATATTATAAATGCATTTCTTTCTGATATGCCTCTTGAAAATTGGTGCTGTGCATTTTTCCTTGGATCTCGTTATGGAATTATGGCTAATAGCATAACTGAGACTTTTAATTCTTGGTTTTCTCTTAAGTGTGAGATGCCTGTATATACTATGCTTGATCAGACTAGGATTAAGATAATGCAGTAGATGAGTGAGAGGACAGATGAGGCAGAACTTTGGATCACAGAACTTATTCCAGTTATGGAGGGTCGTTTGAAGGATGGTATAGAGCAAGCTCGCAATTTAAGTGTGCATTACTTGCATACAAATGTTTATGAAGTTCGTTCTAAGTACTCTTATGAAGTGAACCTTGGAACTCTTTCATGCTCATGTAAAGAATGGCAAATTTATAGCTTTCCTTGCTGCCATGGTCTTGCTGCAATACAATCTGCCTCACTGGATGTGTATGCATTTATAGATGAGTACTTTCGTGTTGATCATTACTTGAAGTGCTACGATTTCCCTATTTGTCCGATATCTAATATGGATATACTACCTCCACTTAAAAAGAAGCCGCCTAAGAGGCCTAGGCTCAAGATGTTCAAGTCTAGAGGAGAGTCTAAAAAGAAGCTAATTCATTGCGGCTGTTGTGGTAAAATGGGTCAGCACAACAAGAAGACCTTCACAGTATCTATTTGATTGCAAAGTTGTCGAATGTTTTAGCATTCTGTCTATTTTTCAGTAGGAGGCAGTAGAACATTTCCCTTTGGAAGATGATTGAGATTGATTAGTGCTAGAGTTTTGTTTCTTTTTGAGATTATGTTTTTGAAGTACTTGTATTGAGAATTTTTCTGCTTACTCTACATTTTGATTTTGATTTTGATTTTTCAATTATTGCAGGAGTTTATTTTATGTTCATTTTCATTTTAACATGTTTGATTGTGAAGGGCAAGCTTTTCCAATGTGATGTGAAAGCACATTGACTCATTAAAGAAGTTTTACTGGGGGGAATAACTTCTATTGCCTCCAATAAAATTTGAGGACTTGAATTCACCAAGAATAGAATTTGAATATTGTACTTTTCCAATGTAATTTGAAACCCAATATAGAATAAGCAGGGATCGTTCAAGTCGGGGATTGAAGGTACTCACATATAAATCACAAAAACAACAATTATTCACAAGTATAGATTACAGCAATTAAAATATATATAAACAAAGAATTCGACATTTACAACAAAGAATTAGAATCTAAGTACATCACAAACACAAATACAAATTCTTACACAAAACCTAAAACAAATCTAATTAGGAAAACATATACAAAATGTAAAAATCTGAAACTAAAAACAATATTTACGATTTCTTTAGGGTATTTTCATATTATATATGAAATATTTACAAGTACAGAAAACCAAAAACACAAGTTTATGTACAAGAACAATATTTATGAAATCAAAGAAGAGTTTTGGGAGTTTTGGGAATGAAATTTTCAGCAAACAAAAATAAAATAAAACGTTGAGAATGAAAGGGAACATGAACGGAAACTTTGAAAACGATTTATCAACCACAATTCAATGCTCAAGGGAACTTGAACGGAAACTTTGAAAACAATTTTTCAACCACAATTCAATGCTCAATTTGTTACATGCATGCTTAATCCTTTACTAATGCCATGAAAAGCTATCAATCAAGAAACAAAGTTAAAAGCAAACAATGTCCCTTATTTTACTTCCCTTTACACAATTGATCAAGCAAAGCACCTAACCAATATATTTCAAATTCAAAAGCAAGTTTCACACAATCAAAGCAACCGTGCAAACTCAAGTTTCAAATCATTAAGAACAAGTGAAAGTTTAGTCAATAAACAAGCAAATCCAAGTACTCAAAGCAAGTCAATTCAATGCATGCATAATCTGATTTTGACTTATGTCCTAAGCCTTTACTACTCATTCGAATTAGGGTTACAAAGCATAAACCTAATTACTAGCTCCAATTCCATGCAATCATCATAAGTTTGCCACCAAAGAACAAGAACATGCACAAGGTATCAATAAAACAAAATCATATTATCTTTTCATATTTAGGCAAAAGCAAACAATCAAGAACACAAATACAAATATCACATAGAAAAGAGCATCAAAATTGCTCACAAAATCAGAGTAGTTATTCATAGGTTTCAGATTACACAAAAGAAATTCCAAAGCTGAAAATATATTACAAAGAACAATAAACCATAAGGAATAGATGAAGATGGTGGTATGAACAACCCTTGATCACGTCCCAAAGATCCAAAGCAGCTCTAAGGTGTCGCAACAAGGTGAAGATCACAGCTAGGAATGGTGTTGAGCATGGCAAAGCTTCCTGATACGCCCGAAAGCAAGCGCATAATTTAACCCTGAAATGTCATTAGTAGTATAAAGTAAATAGGGATCGTTCTATTCCGGGGATTGAGGGTACACCTGTCAATGCAGGACAAACAAACAATTAAAATTAAAACAAAGTATAATATTCACAAAGATATTCACAAGTATAAACATTATTTACGAAAAAAGGGGGGATTTTGTTTTTGTTTTTTTCGAAAATAAAACTAAGTTAACAAAACAATTAAAATGCAAAAACATAAAAACACAAATGGAATGAGAGAACAAAGATCAAAAACCGAAACATATGATTAAAATTGATTAAACCCTAATATTGTTCATCTAAGTCATGAGAAAGGAGTTGATCATGTGAAACATTTGAAAGCAAATAATTTCCCATTTTTTACTTTTCAATGCTAATTAACCTAAGCGAAAGCACCTAGATTAATCCTATCAAACATGTAATCAAGCACTAGAAAGCTAGTTAATCATGACATGTTTAACGCATGAAACACATGGAAAGGCTATCAACTCAAGTGTGCAACTTAGTATGAAAAAGTCCACCTAATTGCAATCCTCTTTAATTAAATTCGATCTTTGTCCAAAACCTTTACTACTTTGATTCAAGTTTACACAAAACGAAAAGTCGATTTCATGTTCTTAAACCTAGCACCAATTATATCAAAACCCTAAGTGTTTGCAACCACATAAGATTAAAATACAAAAGTTTTCTATAACGCAAATTTAATTAAACAAACCCACATAAGCAACTCTCGAAGAACAATAATATGAATCTGAAAATTCTCAATTAATCATAAAATTCCAGAAATTAACAATTGTTCAAACATATATGTCAACTAAGGCAAAACCAACGAAATACAAAGCAAATGTTACAAAGGAGAATCGGATTACACCGTGGATGGAAGATGATAATGGGTGAATAACGATGAATCCTTTGAGACTCGAAAACAAGCTTCAAAGGTGGATGGTGGAGGAGTAGATCACGGCTTCTTCTTCTCTTCCTTGGCCTTGCTTGAACTTCGTGGCTTGCCCTAGAGGATGGAGAAACTCACGGCTAGGCTAGAGAACTTTTCTGATTTTTTTCTAAAGTGTAAATTGTAAAGAAGAGGAGAGGACCCTTCTCAACGTCAAAGAGGGGAATATTTATAGGAGCACGGCTAGGGTTCACAAAGCAATCAGAAATTTCCACATAGCTACCACCAATGAGAATTCGCCAAATAAGCTTTGTGATGTAGTCCAACCAATGGTATGATGCCAAGTAAGCTTGTGATGTGTTCCCACCAATCAAAATTCTCTAAAATACCTCCCTAATATTTAATTGCCGAATTTCCTTGAAATTATTCTGATTTTCTTCATGAATTTCAGCTAACATTCCTTTAGGGAATTTAGGGATGCACCTAGCCACGTTTTGAGCTTTTCCTTGGTGCACACATATTTTCCTTCCATAAAAATCTCCCTTGAATCTCTCTTGGCATCATCTCCTTGATTATTTCTGATTTTCACGTTGGCAATCACACCAAATTATTCCTCCAACAATATTTCTTTCCATAAAAGTCTCCCTATAAAATCTCTCCTTGAAATCCTCAATCAATCATCTTTAATTCCCACGTTGTCACCTTGTTTTTCCTTAAGTATTACACGACAAATTTAATCCCCAAGGAAAATATATTTTCCTTTTTTTTTTAAAACTCTTCCTTGATTCTCTCCTTGCCATGTCATCTTCATGAAGCTTCTCGTTCCATTTATGAACTCAATTCAGCTTATTTATTCCAAAAACCTGAAAATAGAAGATTTCTAAAATAAGAAATGGAAACTTTCCTAAACTAAAATAGAAACTTTCTAAAAATGGAAAATAGAAACTACCAAAATAGAAACTTTCTACACATAGGAATTTTCCCAATCGAAGAATGGAAACTTTCCTAAACAGAGTTTTATTAAGGAAATAACGCAAGAAATGTAGGGAAATGCAGTTAAAACGTCGCATTAAAATGCTCCTATCACTTCCTTGTGATGTGAAAATTTGAAAACTAAAGAGAAACTTGTGAGAATACGAAATTGTGGAGAGTATGGTTTATCTTGACTTCTAAAATGCCTTCTTTATATATTGGAACGTCCAAGGCATCTCCCAATTTGTTCCCAGTTGAGTTCTCCAAGTTCGTATTGATCTAGGATTGGTTGACCCGAAACAAATTCACGGACAGATTGACCTTCGTGTACTAAATCAGCAATAACTTCTCCTAAAAAATTGATATTGATGAACCGTAAAAAGTTTTGGAAACAAGACATCCGTAGATTTCCAATAGTATAAGGATCATAATATGCATCATTCTAAGCTGCTCTCAGGTGTCTGTCAAATTTGATTGATCTGCATAGAAAGATTTTCAAATTTGAAACAGATTTGAATTTGATGCGTTCTTTGTGTCCAATTAGGTTTCTTTGCTGCCACATGCCTTGCACATGTAGTCTATGACATCATCTAGAAGCTTCATGATTATTTTTTATGCTCTCCTAGCTTCCATAGGTCTCCTAGTCTCATCAGGACTCCACATGCCAACCAGTTTCCTAGTAAGGATCTACTAGAATTTTGCTGTTAGACATCACGACAATTACATCGGTGAGAAATTCATGCGATGTAAAAAAATATTCAAACATCGGTTTTTGAAAATTCAATTTCTATTTATATAATTAACATCGTTTGTTACTATTGACCGATGTCTATAATTTGATTCTTGTTCAAGTAAATCCAGAATATGTGTCTGGCCCAAACTCGAGGTTACTTGCTCTAGTTGAAATAGGGTTTATATTAGAGATATTCTCGGAGAATCTTAGGAGATATCCAATAAATGTACGATTATGTTTCCATGTACAACTCTATCTCTATGCTTGTAATCCTCTATATAAAGAGGCCCCTATTATCAATGAAAACATGACTCAATTCTCTCCCAATTTAGTTTTCCTTAAACACATTATCAGCACGAGCTCTAACCCTGAAACCAAAACCCCAGAAATTGATCAAACTCCACCGGATTAGCCTTGTCTGAGCTACTACTGCCTCCGCAGCCCCCGTGTCGCAACTCAACGCTAACCCTACCAGTTTAGTCTCGCTGCCCCTGCAGCACCCATAAGCCCTACTTGCCTTCTGCCCTCGCACGAGCTCACTTGTCCTCGCGACCACGACTCATCAATGAAACCGCGACCCTGTGACCCCAATGTCACCGCAACTCGCCAGCGACACCGCAATATCGCACCCCTACGACTCCACGACCCTAGCCACACTGCGACTCGCCCGTGACTCCGCAGTCTCGCGACCCCGCGACTACTCATTCATGCGACTCGCCCGCGACCGCGCAACTACTACAACTCTCGACCCCGCTATGCCATCTTCCTAGAATGCTTGCCTAGGACTGAAGCTCGTCTGCAATCCTTCAACGAGGATCGAGTACGCCTTGCAATCCTTAGAGGTATGTTTTACTAAAAGTTCCTGTTTTTGAGTTTTTCTTCTTTTCTCTTCTTTTCTCAGGGACTTGCAAATTCTCTTCTTATACCCCCCTTTCTTCATCATAGGGGATACCTAATTAAGCCGAATGGTGGGGATTCGTGCTCACTCCAAGCTTGGAGCTTGTTGAGATCTCCAAACTTAAAGTTTGTAGAAAATTTATGATCGACCACTTACGTCATTGGTTCGATCTAATCCAATACCTCTTGGAATTTAATTTCTTGGAAGCGATTACGCTCAAAAATTTCTAATTTCTTGGAAGCGATTATGCTCAAGAATTTTATATGTTTTCGTGGTAGTCTTTTACGCTCCGAAACTAACCCTAATTTATTGTTCTCTTTTAGGATGAGTAACCTGAACAAATTGGATTTTTCTTCATTGGGAACAGGTGGGTTCGTGATGTCCGCCAGCATCTCAAGGCCGATGGAATCCTGGATACGATTCTCGAACCTAGTCAGGACGTGCTAACTGTTGAGCAAGCTCAAGCTTTGGAAGCAAATAGAGCAGCCTTAGAGGCAAATAAGGCCAAAGCCATCATCCTAATGACTCGTCATATGGATGATTAGCTCCAGTACGAGTGTATGAATGAAGAAGACCCCAGAAGGCTGTGGGTCTCACTCGAAGATAGATTTGGCAACGTCCGTGACTCCTTGCTTCCTGACCTAGAAGTGAGGTGGCATAGCCTCCGCTTTTGTGATTTCAAGTTAGTTCTTGACTACAACTCGGAAGCACTTCGCATTAAATCCTTAATGGAATTCTGTGGTAAAGAGATCACACATGCGATGTTGATTGAGAAGACTCTCTCTACCATCATTCCTATATTCTAAATGACCAACAATATATGCAAAGCATAATAACAATAAAAACAACCACACAAAAAAGTTAGAAATGTAGTTCAGCATATCCAATACTCACTACTACAAATTTCCCCAAACCCCACTGATTTGAATTAGTCCCTAGTGGGACAAAGCACACTGAAAACAGTGGCCAATGGCATTAGCCACTATGCAGCCACTAATGAGAAATCAGTCCCCTCTATTGTAGGTGCTATTGGGGCAATCCACACTGTTAAAACAACAGTGGCATACCAAAACCCAATGCAGCACATTACCTTTTTCTTTCCCACTGTTATTGTAATAGTGTGTTTCCTCAATGCCACCAACATCAGTGGCCAAATTTGGGGAATAAATAAAAAAAAAAAATAACAATTTGGCACACCTATAACCATGTATTTCTAAAATTTACTGTACAGATCATATGCAATTTCAAATAAAATACATCAGAAAACATAAATTTATTCATGTTCCTCTCCATGGCTGCAACTTTACCACTAGTAACTTTTCTATGCTCAGTCATACAAACATTGAAGGCTCAAATTTGAAAATCAACCCTGCAAATTAACATTGACCCAATTAATTCATTTTTGATAAGTGTAACAAAACATGTTGATATGCAGTATCATGCATTGTACATGAATATCAAGTGATTAGTTTAATAAGATGAATCATAGAACACTATAAAACGGAACCCAAGACCTGCAAGTACTTTCTTCAGCAGTAATAAAAGGAAGTGTTTTGCCCCTTGAATGTGATAGATAGGCACAGTAGCAGACCTAAAAAGAAGAAAAAGTATCACCAGTTTAGTAAATTCAAGGATATCACAGAGATTGTAATATCACGTATCCAGTAATTGATAATAAAAGAGACCCCAGATCCCCTAAATTTTCACAATGTGTTTATATGTTGCTCTGACAGTCGCAAACTTATAAGTTTCTATAGTTTATGAGATTGATGTTTAGCATTAGACCAGCTCCAATCAGAGAAAGAAATGGATTCAGCAAGGATTAGTTTCAGTCCAGTTGAATGTCTGTTATCAAATAACAACGAAAAACACAAAATCTAGAGCAAGTTGAAAGTTCAAGATATTAGCTCACTCTTACTCATACACACCTTCATATATGTAATGTATATAGGCACAAAGAAGAAAAACAAAGCACCAACCAACATGCTAATTGCCAATGACAAATTTTATTCGGGGTAAGCCTACAAAAGAATAATTCATATGACGAAAGAAGCTTAACAACCAGTTCAAAAACAACCAACAAACAAGAAAGAAGTTTAACAAATATAGAAAAAGAAAAGAACAATTACAGTGGGATAACCAAAATGCCTGGTAAATTTTTGAGAAATGGTCAAATTAGCTTTGATTTCCCAACATTTCTAGCTCAGAGGCTGAGCCAGAAAATGATTTTGATCAGCTCAGGAAAGTTTTAGTTTACTTAAAAACAAGAAAACAGATATATTGTAATCATGGAAACTTGCTTCTCTATCTTGCCAAACATAGAAAACAAACAAGAATAGATACTAGAAAGGATTGAGTTTGAGTGATTACCCTCTTGAAGCAAACTGCTTTTAAGAAATCAAGGCTGCCCCAAAGATTAAGGCCAAGACCAAATGACCAATATTGGTGCTGCATAGGAAAAGAAGACTTTGTAAGTCAAGGTTTCCCAAGATAAATCATTCTGTGGTTGTGACTTGCTGCTCTACATTATTTTTTAAGTACGTAATTAATTCTGACACGGTGTGGAAAAATTAAGGCCGAAATAGAGAGTCCCCCCAACGAAAACAGATAGTTAACTTGAGAATGAAATGAGTAAACTCTATGATACAAACCTTAGCAGGGCCTGACTTTCCATCAACTGGTATATGTGCTACACACTTAATCTAGTCTTGGATAGCATCTGTGATGTGAGGGACAACCTATACGTTAAAAAAGAAAGAGAAAAGTAATCAATATAAGAAAAATAGGGGCCAGATTAATATATCTAAAATGAGCTCAATCTCAGACAAAATACCTATCTCTCTCTGTTTATAACATCCTGTGACCGAAACAAAGAAAATTCAAACCTTTGTCAGTTGTGGCATCAAAGATAAATAGATAATACAGATATTTTTGGAATCATTGATATATGTATAATATATTGATCATAAATACATGTGAAATTTAACCAACGTGCCTGGTAAATCATTCCGGTAGAAATATTATTATCATGGGTCAGCTTGATTTCTAGGAATCGCTCATACTTTCCAAGGTCCAGGTCCAACTGTGAACATTAGAAACAAAAATAGTAAACATAAAATCTGCAAATCGCTGAGTCTCTAGATTTGTGCAGAAGCTTCACACTTAAAACTAACCTGAACTAAGTCAAACAATTCTATTACCCTCCAGAAAGCCATTGCTTATTCCATACTATAAGGCTAAACAAGTTTGGATATTGGCATATTACAAACCTAAATCCCCAGACCACGGAATAACTCTCCTAATCTGAAGCATATAGCTTAACCTAAAAGTTCCTAATCGGGAAATTTCAATCAAACTGAGGCAAATCCATGTCATCAGAGTCAACCAAATTCAATGAATAGACATACAAAACACAAAACAACATAGTATCATCCTCGATAAAGTTTTGAAATTGAGATTGTCACCTGGGTTGAGAGAAGATAATCCACAGCTATTCGCGTGTCTCGCCGAGTTCAGACGCGCAAGCAGTCACCTAGAAGAGAAAATACTAGAGAGGAGAGAGATCAGAAATCGAACTAAAGTGAGGGAAGAAAAAACTAGATCTAGTTCAGGTTTGAACTCTGAAGGGGAGAAAGAGAGAGACAGACGGGAAGAAAAACTAGATCTGGTTTTCGGGTTCCGCTCGAGTCTCAATAGAGATTAGAAGGAAAGGGACTTTGTGTCAATTAAGCGTTCGATAAGCAAAGAAACTGATCCGACGGCTATCATAGATCACTATAGTTGATAAAAGGATTAAAAGCATGTGTGTTTTTACAGTTTTGACCCCATTAACAGTGTCATACGGAATAAGCAACTAATAATTTGCATCTACTGTGTACTATACACACTGATGAACAGTGAGATGGAAAAAAAACTCACTGATCTTTTATATCAGTGTAATACTATTCATTTTGGGACTGATGACTTTTTAGTGGCTAAAAAAAGGGTGCTAATGGGGAAATTTGTAGTAGTGACTAGAGAACAACTGATCGAGTTACTGAGCAATAACCCAAAAGCAAACCCAACAATCAACAAGCTGCCTAGCAACAACCAATTTCAAGTTATTTGAATTAAACTGAAGCGTAAATCGAACAATATGAATTGAATTGAACCCATCTAGACCTAATTAACCTAAGCTTAGTCAAGTCTATACATGCTTCTGCCATCATTAACCAGAGGAATGCAGTAAATTCACAACAGAATTCCCCATCTTATATAACCAGCAAACAACATCAACAATCAAATTCCAATTCTAACACTCCTTAACAAACAATTAAACCTAATCTTTCACTAAGCTAGGTACCACATCGAAATTACACCTAAAAATTGAACAAAGCCCAATCTTTCTCTAAATTCCCCCACTAGCTACCCAGTACTCTAAGTAGTCACTAAGCTCATTATCAATTGGCTCTGTTTGCACAAAATGGACAAAGCATCAACACTTTACTGGTAGAAGCACGTACCATTTAATCTACAATTAAATGGTTGATTACTACATTTAATTTAGTAAATGATGCGATTCATTCTAAATTTGCATAGATTCATGTGGGGATTATAGAGTCAATTGCTTTTTGTAGCTCATAGTCAGACGTAGCTTTATTGTACAACAATGGCTAGGTGGCAAACCATCTTTACTTTCATTTTTGTTTATTATACAGTATTGAGAACAAAAGGGAAGGATGTCAAACTTTGCCCAACTTAAACCTGGATGAAGAAAATGACCCTTTTCAGAATTTATTCTGAAAAAAAAAAAAAACAAAACCAAACAAAACAAACCAAACCAAACCAAAAAAGTTTTAAAGGAAAAAATAGTTGAAGATATTTATGTGATGTAGACTGGTCAGATTTGTAGTCGGGGAATTTGACTGAAGCAATGGGTTTTGTCCACGGCAGGACATATGTGATGGTGAGCTTTGTTGAGACCTGCTCAGTAAAGGGTCTCCTATTAGAAACAAAAGTTATTGAAATCCAACCACTATAAGAAAAAATGAACACTGGGAGACTTTACAGTTGTTTATGTATCAGCTTTAATATCAACCGTAGCTTTCTTGTATTTGTGCTTCATCCCTAAGAGAGAGACCTCTTTGCTTGGCCAAGGAGGAGTGGATGGGCTAAAATCAAAGAGAAAATTATGATTACTTATAACTATACAAATGCACATATGGAATTAAAAAAACAAAAGCAGCCGTGATGTGAACTTATCAAAGAATCTAGTAGAATCTAGTAGTTTCAATATAATCTCGGGAAAACTACAGCAACAAAATTCGATTCAGGTAGCAAGCAAGAAAACTCATCCCTGCTCAACTCATTGCCTAAGCAGCTACTCACATAGTCAACATACAAAAATTATAAGATTTTACTTCTACACGAGTTTTGTTAGCCAAATAGTCACCCTCAAGTATAACGGTCAAGTTATAGTGTAAGAGATTATGAGTAGAGGATATTGTTCTCAAGGGATTGGAAAACCACTCTAGCTAGGGAAAACCTATAAGATGCTAGATGAATATGCAAATGTACAAATTTGATATGAGCATTTTAATGCGACATTTTAATATTTAACTTCCTATATTTTGCTTAGTTATTTCCTTTACTTAATCATTTTTAATTTAGTTTATATTTTCTAAGTATATCGGAGAAAATGAC
>BDJD01004618.1:74600-85253 GCA_002564525.1 Rosa multiflora | reverse complement strand
TTACTCATTTCACACAGAAATCTGTATCAAATACTTATTGTAACGGAAATCTGTCCCTCCATAATTCACATAACATAAAAATATTAATTATTTTGAAATAGAATAATTTATAATACATACAGAAATCAGTGTGAATTTATTTTCACACAGAAATCCGTGTGAAATGTTTTAGTTTTTACACAGATATCTGTTACTGTTGTTTATTCACACGGATATCTGTGTCAATATTTTCACACGGAAATCTGTGTGTATTACTCATTTCACACAGAAATCTGTATCAAATAATTATTGTAACGGAAATCCGTCCCTCCATAATTCACATAACATAAAAAATTAATGATTTCGAAATAAACTAATTTATAATACATACAGAAATCCGTGTGAATTGTTTTTCACACAGATATCCGTGTGAAAATGTTTTAGTGTTTACACAGATATCTGTGACTGTTGTTTATGCACACGGATTTCCGTTGATATTGTTATTGTATAAATTATTGTGGGCCCGATTATGCTCATTTCACACGGATTTCTGTTAGTATTTCTATTTCACACGGATATCTGTGGCTTTTAACTACAGTAAATCCGTGTGTGTTGTTATTTTGCTAGTAGTGTAAGTTTACCTGCTAAATCACTTTAAAATTTGAGTATTGAAAGCAAGGAAAAACAAATCTACTCATTAAGATTTGAGGTACGTCTTAAGTGGATCTGCAAATAGAGAAAATTGAGAAAGACCAGGTGGATTACACATCGATTAGCTTCAAATTAGAGTAATTACCAAAGCAAGAAGGAACTGCTAAGTTCTAATTATAAATTTAGAAGCTAAATTCTCAATAAAAACACAGAGAAGAGCATATAAAGTCCTCCCTCACCCCCTTCATGTGACCCGCCTCCCATATTTACCATCGCCATTTCTCCAAGGCAACCACCAAAAATGCAAAATTTAAAATGTTAATGAGTATGAATTTCTACACACACATATTAAGGTACTCAAATGATGCTTCTAATTAATTACGTACTAAAAAAAGCAATACCTATGTTTCCTTGTCAAATGATATTCTTATCACAATCGATGACCTTACTTGGACTATAAGTCTGTTGCAAGGATGCAAGGAAGGAATTTCAATAGTGGAAGATGACGACGAACTATATTAATTAGTAACTGCTAATGATCATTGCAAGAATTTCAATTCATGAAAATTATAACTGCTTGACCATATGACCGTTCCTCAGTGTTAAGGGTTTATCGTTGATTACAATAGGATTTGGATCGTCATGTTTGAGTTCTATATCAGTTACCCTAAGCTCCAATTTGCATTACCAAAAAACACATTGTGTGTCAACTGAAGAATAAAGAAGAACTAAATCCTTTACGTAAAGTCGTAAACATATTAAAGAACCTTTTTTAGGTACATGCAATTGTCCTATATAAACAGCATTGATCAAAGAACCAGCCAGCCGATCAAACTCATAATCATTATCATTATCATTTGCCTAGCTCCATACCACTTGCAATGAAGAATTCAAACTTCATCATCCTTCTATCAGTATATGTACTTGTTGTACAAGTTCTCAACGTTTCAAATGCTGAACCCTACGAGTACATGCAATTTGTACTCCAGTATACCCACCTGGAGTTTGCTATGACACATCAAAAGGTTATTGCATCTCACCTCTGCCAACCAAGTTCCATGTACATGGAATATGGCCTTCTAACTTCTCCGATATACATGTCACTTGTGGTCAAGCACTGAAGAATAACCCCTTTGATAACGCGCAGGTGTGTATGTGTGTCATATATATAATTTGACGTGTGACATATATAGTTTTTTTTGTTTTTAACAAATTAGTGATATGTTTTTCTAATTGTATCTTTTATTTTCAGATGACACCTCTGCAGACGGATTTGGTAAACTCATGGCCGTCCGTGTTAACAACAAAGAGCAATATGTGGTTCTGGGAGCATGAGTACAAGAAACATGGCGCATGTACAGTAGAGTCAGGTGTACCACCTTTCACTCAAAAGTCCTACTTTGAGAAAGGACACCAGCTATGGAACCAATATGACATCCATTCAGTGCTTGATCAAAGTGGTATTAAGCCGAGTACTGCAACGTCATACACTATGACTCAGCTTGTAACCGCAATCCAAAAGAAAATCAGGACTAGCAATACTCCTTTAATCCTGTGCAGGAGGACAACCCTTGGTGACACACTAAAGGAAGTGGTAATCTGTCTGGATTACCAGGCAACAAATGTGATAAGTTGCGCGCTCAGTAAAAGGAAAACAGATTGCCAGGATCCTTCGGGCAAGGTATACTATGTAGCTTAGCTAGCTATATCTGAATATGAATAAGCTCCTTAACTAGTAATTTACAATTTCTACGCTTGAGGATGCAATCTCGATCAGTGGTTTCTTGGATCGATGTATTATATAGTCTATACTATTGATATTAATAAAAGTTTTTTTGTGTACTAATAAATAAGTCACTTAATTTTCCTTTCAATTATATCTGCTCAGATACTCCCATTCTTGATTGACTGATCATCACTCTTCATTGACTTGTTCCTTTTTAAAACTCCGATATAGCTTGAATTAATCTAAAGTCAATGAATTAGGGGGGGTGATACCTCAACCAATTATACCCCCAGTGGTTTGATTTGCTTTTTCGTTTGTTTTATTGATTTCTTTGATACGTAGTGTTGGATTTGCTTATCTGTATCGTTCATTGCTTCAAAAAAAAAAAAAAATGGATTATATTGCATCTCTTTTTTGCCGGTCAAATTTACTCGGCACGGTATTTGACTTCAAATTAACCTTCGTTGAGTTTTTTAAAATAAAAAAGAATACAAAATTACAATGCGAGGAAAGGAACATCGAGAATTATTCAGCGCACCGACGGTGCAAGTGCCATTTTTTTTTTTTTTTGAACTTTCTCTGACATTTGTCGCTTCTCCTAGTCAATCCTAGTTCACTCAAGATGACAATTCTCGAAACAAGGTAGATGACAAATGAACTTCTGGAGCTTTGGTCGAATTGTTCACAGGTCAAGTAACTGAGTACTGACTTCAACATAAGACAAATTGGCATTGTTGATATATTGTAGCAAATCCCTTTACTATATATAGAAACTTTATCTCCCCAGATCTTGATTCTCAGAAATTGCTTCCTTGCATCATCAGTTCATCACTTGAGATGTTCTCCTATTATAGACAACAAAATCTCTGAACCCGATGAAGTTAAAAAGAAGTTCAACATTTTCTTACACACCGATTATTAATGATCATTATTGGTACAAAAGGTCTTACAATCCAATCTTAATTTTTTAATTAGCAGATCACTGAACTAAATTTTCATAACTAGAGATCATCAATAAACTTGTCTCTGTCGGAGTGTAACTCCTTTCTCTAAGCCATGGTCACATATATCTTTGAATTTTTAATTTTTAATGGTGTTATTGGTAAGGGGAGATTGTCTATGGTACTGGGAGTTTTATCATACACTCATTTTACATCTAACTAAAATTATAATTTAATTGAACCAAATTTACGACATTGACAACAAAGTTACCAACATTCGTTTGACACATTTGCATATAATTGAACAAAGTTACTATATCGACAATAATTTGTTCATAAACTTGTAAAAATGTCTTGCATAGGTAGAGTAATTACATCTAATAGAACTAAAATTACCGCAAAAATAACTCTAATTACCACAGTGACAACAATTTTTTAATTATTTTTTTTATGGAAGCGAAATAAGGGGTAACTCATCTCCCTCATTCAAAATTTATTAAAGTAAAAAAAATAGAGTACAAATAGGAGGGAGGACCAGGCCAAGGCCACTCCTTGAACTGCCAAAAAACATTGCTAAAATAGAACCAACAATACATCCACAGAGAAGAACATAGTACAAAGGTGCAAACATCACTAAGAAACACGGTAGTAAGGGTACCCAAATATCTGTAAATATTTGTTTCACATACATGTAGGTACCGTAGAATTTTCCTAGTAAGGGTACCTAGATGTAAAGGAAGGAAACTTAATTCAGGTATGCAAATATAAAAATTTAATAGTTAGGTATGAAAATAAAAATAGACTCATAATTTGGTAGGTATTTTGTAATTAATCTTTATTGGTATGCAATATTCTGTCCACTCTGATTATCTACCGAAGACTGATGCTGATACCATGATGAGAGGCTGCATTTGGTCTATGATGAGAAAAAAGTACAGTGTTTGATGATTACAGGACTATGGTTCGTTCACCCTGATCGTAGTCTGAGTCCCTAAGTAAGACAAGTTGTTCATACTACCTTGATCTCTACTGTAAATGCCAAAAGGAATCAGGAAAAACAAGGATGCCAAGCCTCCCTCGGCATCTCGCCAAAGGGTCTCCCACACAAGGGGTGGGCCGCCTCTTACGCTCCTGCTCCATTTTTCAAAACGTGCAAACCTCATTTGTCACTTTTGAGAGTACACACTCTCCCACATTGAAAATGAACAAAGCTCTAATCCCAACACAGAGATGTAAGTCACCACTATCTCACTCCCTTAATTGTCAACATCTTACTTGAAACTGATTTAGGCATCAGAAGGTTATAGGCTAGTCCACCAGGTCTACGCCTGATGATTTTTGTGTCTTGCAGGAGGATAAACCCACACCCATTCGTTAGGGGGAGTTCCGAGATATTGACTAGGATTCTACTAGGACCCATCCCTCTGTCGGATTCTAGCCGAAACACAAGCAATTCAAATTTTGAGGCAACATTGCCAAACATTTCAACAAAGATGCCAATTCTAGGGTATCATATACCTACACCACCATCAATCAGCTTCGGCGAATCTTTGAGTACAACAAGCCTTCAAGAAGGTCGTTGAACTCAACAATTTCAGGATAATGCCATAAATATTGCGTAAAGGTTGCATGTAGTGTTCTCTATAATTGTGCATATGTTTGAATAGATTGAGTATTGCTAGTAAATGGTTTTGTTTTAGTTTGATATACTGCAATAAAGGAAAATATGGTTAGTAGTAGGCCTCATCAAAAAACCCGCGGATCAAGTGGACCGATGGAGGCCCACCGACCCGTGGGCTCAAAGCCCGGCCCGGCTTGCCAAAAAGCCCGCCTTGGTGGGTAGAGGACCAAGCTTGGTTTAGGGATTTAAAACTCGGACTAGCCCAACAAAAGCCCGTTAGGCCCAGCCCCTAAAAACCAGTAAACTATTATATATTGCATATATATCTATATGTGTGTGTGTGTGTATTTATACTTTATATATATATATATATATATATATATATATGTATGCATATGTGTGTGTGTGTGTGTGTTTGTGGAAGTTCTCATACTTCTATATAGAATATGTGCATATATATTCTCATGACTACGGTTGACCAATTCGATCATGTTAGAAAATATGATGAAATTGGCTAATTTTTTACCACACTCATAATTTATTGCAATAATCTCATCCAACAGTTAGTTTTTCTATTTTTCCATTTTCTTTGAATTGATAGAGGTTGCCCTTTGGAGTGTATGATATATAAATATAGGTTTATAAGAGTAACTAGGTTTGATATAGTCGATCGAATTCTAAACGAGAACCAAATTGGTTGGATTTTTTACAACCACCATAAAACATTACAATCTCTCCATCGAGCGGTTAGTTTCTCCAAATTCATTTTCCACTTCATGGTTGCTTTAGAATGGACCTCAAGAATTTAAATGCAATGTATAAGTCATACAACATTAGGAGACAAATTGGAATAGGCCAACGTAATTGTAATTAAAAGTAAAATTTTTATCTTATGTCCACTCATATCCTTCGATGGAATATTTACAGACGTGATGTGAAAAAATAAGCACATTTCGCGGTTGTCATGCCATTGGTCAACCAAGAAGACATACAAGTGACAATGGTTGACCAATTCGATCGGGTTCGAAAATATGGTGAAATTGGCTAATTTTTTTACCACACTCATAATTTATTATAATAATCACATCCAACAGTTAGTTTTTCCAGTTTCTTTGAATTGATAGAGGTTTCTCTTTGGAGTGTATGATATATAAATATAGGTCTCTCTTGACAAAGTAGTGTTAACTCAGTGGTAAGAGCACCCACTACCTAGGATCTAGGTCTTGGGTTCGAGTCACCATGGAGGTAGGAGTGAAATCCTTTGATCCTCTTTGGAAATATATATATATATATATATATATATATATGTTTATAAGAGTAACTAAGTTTGACCTAGTTGATCGAATTTGAAACTAGAACCAAATTGGCTGGATTTTTTACAACCACCATAAAACATTACAATCTCTCCATCGAGCGGTTGGTTTCTCCAAAGACATTTTCCACTTCATGGTTGCTTTAGAAGGGAGTCATGGACCTTAACAATTTAAATGTAACGTATAAGTCATACAACTTTAGGAGGCAAATTGGTATAGGCCAACGTAATTGTAATTCAAATTCAAATTTTTATCTCATGTCCATGCACATCCATCGATGAAATATTTACAAACGTGATGTAAAAAAATAAGCACATTTCACCGTCGTCATGCCATCGGTCAACCAAGAAGACATACAACTGACTACGGTTGACAAATTCGATCGGGTTATGGTGAAATTGGCTAAATTTTTGACCACACACATAATTTGTTGTAATAATCACATCCAATGTCGGTTTTCCCAGTTTCTTTGAATTAATAGAGGTTGCACTTTGGAGTGTATGATATATAAATATAGATTTATAAAAAATTAGTGTATTTAATGATTTATTTATAAATAAAGCCCGCAAGGCCGGCCCGGCCCAGCCCAAAAAGCCCGCTTTATATGGACAGGCTTGGATCCTTCGATTTACAATAAAGCCCGGCCCGACCAGTTATTATTTAATAGGGATATTTCCCATTTGCCCGTTACTAGTAAATGTTTCCCAGTTACACAACTCTTCGCTGTAAAAAGACATTGATGTTCTTTTCTTTTTGAGGGATTCCTTGCTTTGTCCAAGGATGAGTGTTGCTTTGGCTTTTTCTTGCCTCTTGCTGTTTGGACCCAAAATGGCAAAATTGGAGCCAAACATTTGCTTCTTGGATCACTGCTTCGTTTCTTCTTGCCAGTTGCTGACAAAACTATGTTGAGCTGTTGTTGTTCATCTTGATTTCCTTGCTTGAGAAATGAACTTCTTGAAATGTGTGAACTAGATCTTCATGCTTGAGTCTTATCTTCTATGTTGATGCAGTAAGATGATCGCCAAGCCTCCATCATGTTTTCAATGTTGTGGAGTTCTTCATCATTGAGATTATCCCAGTAATCAACATCATTTCTCATAACTTGTTGTCTCTCTTGCTCCTCTTTATACAGTAAATCATACACTTCTTTAGTGGTTGTGCTCATATCAACAGTGTATAGGTCTCCTGGCCGAGGTACTCCATTCAGATGTTCTCTGGTGTAGATATTTAAAGCATTGGCTTGGTAAATTAATTGCAAATGAGTATCATCAAAGAAATCATCAATTTCACGCTAGGGTGCACGAAATTTATGAATATCCTCCACTGCTGGCGCCACATCAATTGTTGGTAATGGAGGTGGCTCTATATAATTACGAAGTGATATGATCATTAATTGTCTAGCTTTATCATGATATAGACTGGTTCTACGGAGATATGAAGGTATGCTAATGATTTCTAATCGGATAGTACTATAACCTAATCCTATACTTCCTCATTGCTTAAGATAATGAGTTATAGCATACTTAAGGTGATAGAAGAATGCCTCTATATGATGCTTACTTTGGACATAAAGATTTTTTTAACACTCCATGTTCCATTAGCAAACCTGGAGTAACTCTAACTCTATTATTATCATGCTCAATGTACATTTCACCAAACTCTCTCATATTAATAGTAGCTAATAAAATATGAAATCGTGCTTTTTCTTCAGGGTAAGAAAATGTACTATGACAGATGACTCCTATACCAGGTTGAGGATGAGATATAAGATTAAAAAGAAAATTTTGGATAGCTACTTGAAGTGAAAGATGCTTATCATGCTACAACTTGAAGATTTTATCTTTACAATCATGAGGTAAGTATGAAAACCTTTCTTTCACTAAGGCTTGTAGAAAGTAGGGATTTTTAGTTTTTCTTTTAATAGAGATGCAAACCAACTAATTTCTTTTTCTTGCTTAATAAACTCAACTGTTTTTGGATAATTTATATTTAGTGTACGAAAATGATTAACTACTATATCATGCTCATTTTGCAAATTATGATACAATGTATTCAGATTATCAGGCTGTGCTTTAAGGTGATTATATTGTGTCTGAAGTCTAGCATGTTGTGCCCTTAACTTAGGATACTCTTCTTGATATCTAGCTAGGTCACAGTTATTGGCCGAGAATTCTTGCTCAAGTGCTCTAATTAATTTTTCTTGACCCCTTCTCATCTCCATGGTATTTATTCTAATATTCCAAAAATTATCTAATAAAACTTGTTGTCTCTAGTCAATAATGATGCTGTACTTTTATATCTAATGTGTGGATTTCTAATTTCTTGCATAGTGTAGCCATTATTATGACTAATATTTGCTGATCTTGCTGTTGTGCTTAGTGGATTGCCACTTTGAGGTGGCACACCACTTTCTGCTCTTTGACTACTAGAAGACGAAAGCCTGAAAAATTCCATACCTGTCATAGAAGAAGCCGAGATAAGATATCTGCAAGTGTATTTTCAGCTTCTTTTATATGTTCAAATTGTGGCCTAAATCCATTTCCTGTAATACAGTCTATAAAATTGACCAATCCTCTGGCTGCTTGTTTATTAGTAGTGATTTTATTATAATGAGAAACAATATTTTGACAATCAGTTCTAATTGTAAATATTTCATTATGTAACTAAAGAATTAATTATGCCTTTCTAGATCGTATATCACTAAATTTGCCGGACGCATATCTATAGATTTTGTGATGCCCCGATTTCTGAGGATTTTTTGAAATTTAATTAGTGGTTATTGGACGATTTCATGGCTCGTAGATTGAGCGGAAGTGTTTCGGGCGAATAATTATTCAGGAAACGTCATTTTATGGGGGCGGGAGGGGGGGCACAAGGGTTGACTTTTTCTTCGTTGGGTATCTCTAAAAACTTCTTTCATGAAAGTTGTAGATCGCGTTGATACGAGTTCGTGGATATGTGGAACGCTGAAATCGGAGTTCGTATGTGGAAGTTATGGTATGCAGAAGTTTTGGATATTTTTGGAAATCACTATAAATAGAAATTTTCCTTTTGGCATGCATACTATTTTCATTGGGTTTCTATTTCCGGAAATCAGAACCTCCGTTCTCTCTCTTCTTTGCGACAAACCCAACCAAAACCCGGAAACCTGACGTGGCTTTTCCGGCGATCTCCGGCAACCTCTAGTGGCAGGACCTGGGCAGACCGACTCGCCTCCTTGTTCTGGTCCTCCTGGTGGTGGCCTCTAACATCGATTCTCGGTCACGGTGGTGCAGCAACGCGACGAACTCTAGTGCAGTTGAACTTGAAGAAGGTATTCTACTGCTTACCTCGATGCATTTGCAGAATGTCATAGTAGAAACTGATTGCTCGCAAACCATTTGGGATATTACTAATGTACACCATGAAACTCATGTTCTTCCTACTGTTTTGTTATGTCGTACTCCTAGAACTGCCAATGTTGCGGTGCACAGGCTTGCGGGTATTGCCTATGAAAATAGTGTTAGTCTTTTCTGGTTTGATCATGTTCCAGCGTGCATCTTGGATGCACTTCATTTCGACTGTAATTAACCCGCTTAAGGGTCTTTGAATGAAATCCTTTTAACTAAAAAAAAAAAATCTACTATATTATCAAAATTATGCTCAATCTTATTGATTTCTAAATGATCAAAAGCCATATTAATTTCTGCTTCACTTTTTAAGTCTTCTACATTTCCTATTTGTCGATAATTACTCAATCTTACTGATATACTTCTCCTAAATGATTTTCAAAAATTTGTGTTTTATCAGGTTGTTTATTTTTTTTATCCTTGTAGATTAGGTAATAACGATTGAGTTCCTTCTAAAAAACTATTATCTACTGGTTTTGCTTCTATCATATTAACATGTTTACTACCAAAAGTTTGTACTAAGTTTTGGAATTCAACATTAAATTTAAGGATCGTCTACAGTACATTAATGTACCGATACATTAAGTAGACTAGGTTCAATACATAGGTAGACTAGCTCAGTACATGGGTAGACATGCATGGAGTTAGTCTACCCTTGTACCAAGCTAGTCTACCTATGTATTGAACCTAGTCTACTTGATGTATCAGTACATTAATGTATTGAAGTATTTTCCTTAAATTTATAGTTAAATTTGTCTGACACTTTTCCTACATACATTGAGCTAGCACTTAAGTTTTTGAAATCTCCTTTCATATTATAATTTTTTCTTCTAATTCTTATCTTAATATATTTACTAAATTCTTTAATATTCATTACGTAATTTGGAATGCAACCTATGATTGCTAGATTTGTGCTAAGGTCTACTTCGGCTGTTGCTATAACTACTTGTTGGTGATTATCCCATCTATCATCATATATGTATACTAATGCTTTAGTTCCTACTTGTGCTCTAGTTAATCCTGATATTCCGAT
>BDJD01004618.1:37402-60170 GCA_002564525.1 Rosa multiflora | reverse complement strand
ATACACTCGTACTGGAGCGAATCATCCATATGACGAGTCATTAGGATGATGGCTTTCGCCTTATTTGCCTCTAAGGCCGCTCTATTTGCTTCCAAAGCCTGAGCTTGCTCAATAGTTAGTACGTCCTGGCTAGGCTCGAGAATCGTATCCAAGATTCCATCTGCCTTGAGATGCTGGCGGATATCACGAACCCACCTGTGATATTCAGAGCCAATTGTTTCCAATAGAGCAAAATCCAATTTGTTCAGGTTACTCATCCTGAAAGAGAACAAGAAATTAGGGTTAGTTTCGGAGCGAAAAATGCTACCACGAAAACAAATAAAATTTCTGAGCATAGTCGCTTCCAAGAAATTAGGAATTTCCGAGCGTAGTCGCTTCCAAGAAATTCGATTCCAAGAGGGGTTGGATTAGATCGAAACAATGATGTTTGCAGTCGATCGTTTTATCTCAACAAACTCTAAGTTTGGAGAACTCTACAAGCTCCAAACTTGGAGTGAGCACGAACCCCCACAGTTCGGCTTAATTTTGTCTCCCCTATGATAAAGAAAGGGGGGTAGAAGAAGGGAGGTTGCAAGTCCCCAAGAAAAAGAAGCGAAAAAGAATAAAAAAAACTTCAAAAATGGGAACTTTTAGTAAACCATACCTCTTAGGATTGCAGAGCGATTCGATCCTCGTTGTAGGATTGTAGAAGAGCTTCAGTCCTAGGCGAATCAAACTTGTTGAAATTCGGAGCAAATTAGCTTCTAAACAGCTCTCACTCCGATTGGTGTACAGATCTCAAAACGACTCCAATAAAGCTTAAATTTGGAGGCTAGATAGAAGAGATAGACGTGAACAACTTTTATGAAGGAAGAATTTTGATCTGAAGTTCTGAACTAGGCGTTTCGGGGCTTGCAAACGGACTGATATGCACAGGAACGAGCATGCTGAACAGCTCCCACCTCGAATGGTGTACGTGTCTCAAAACGACTCCAATATGACTGAAAGTTGGAGGTCAGATAGAAGAGACATAGATGAACAACTTTGATGAAGAAAGTATTTTGATCAGAGGTTCCCAACAAGACGTTTCGGCGCATGAAAGCAGACTGATCTGCACAGAAACGAGCGTGCTGCTGTGTTGCAGGGGGCAGCAGGCGTGCGGCAATGCTGCCGGGGCAGTAGGCGGCACACGGGTGAGCTGAAGAAGCTAGAGATTAATTTTTTTCTTGACGCCAATAAAATTAGTCATAACTTTTAATACGACTTTTATTAATTTTTAATTGTTTTTATTCTTCTCTTTTATTTTATTTTTCTAATTCGCATCAATAAAATTAGGGAAAATTTTAAGAACAGTGCATGAACTATAGGCCGTTCCGAAGTTCGGTGTATTTGGTTTCAAAGAATTAACTTTGATACATTAAGTTCCAATCCTGACCCACTTTTAGTATATGACGTCAATAACACCGTTAAACCTATGAAATTATTCAATTTTCAAAGGGTAATTTTGGGTTTTCACCTCTCTCTCTCTCTCTCTCTCTCTCTCTCTCCCATTTCTGGGTATCTTTATTTCTTCTTCTTCCTCCTTTTTCTCCTTCTTCTTCCTCTCTCCCTCTCTCGGACACCCAGAAATCTGGGTATCTTTCTCCTTCCTTTTTCTCCTTCTTCTTCTTCTTCTTCTTCTTCTTATTCCTTCTTCTTCCTCTCTCCCTCCCCGATTTGATTCGGATACCCAAATTATTTTATTTTTTCCTCCTCCTTATTCTTCTTCCTTCTTCCTTATCATCCTCCTTCTTCCTTCCTTCCTCCCTCCCTCCACCCCTCTCCAATATCAAGTTTTATTTGGACACCAAATCTAATTTTCTTCCCCTTCCTTCTTCTTCCTTCTTCCTTCTTCTCCTTCTTCTTCTTCATTCTTCTTCCTCCCTCCCTCCCCGATTTGATTTGGACACCCAAAATCTGGGTACCCAAATATGATTTTTTTCTTCTCCTCCTTCTTCTCCTTCTTCTTCTCCTCCTTCTTCTTCTTCTTCTTCTTCTTCTTCTTCGTCCTTCTCCTTCTTCTTCCTTCTCCTTCTTCTTCTTCTGCAATTTTTCTTCTTCCTTTCTCCTTCTTCTTCTCCTTCTTCCTTCTCCTTCTTCTTCTCCTTCTTCTTCCTTCTCCTCCTTCTTCCCTCTTCTTTTCTTCTTCTTCTTCCTTCTCCTCCTCCTTCTCCTTCTTCTTCGTCTTCCTTCTCCTTCTTCTGCAATTTTTTTTTGTTAATTCATGAAGAGATGAAATTGCCCTTACAAATTTGACTAAAATCAGATTGACTAACGGGGGTCGTAACGGCATACACTGATTTTGGGTCGGGATTGTAACGTCATGTACCAAAGTTAGTTTTTTGAAACCAAATACACCGAACTTCGGAACGGCCTATACTTCATGTACTGTTCTTAAAATTTTTCCATAAAATTACTAATTTTTTTTAGTTGTTTTTATTCTTCTCTTTTATTGGTGCCAATCAAAAGAAAAAATAAAAGAGAAGAATAAAAACAATTAAAAAAATTAATAAAAGTCGTATTAAAAGTTATGACTAATTTTATTGGCCTCAAGCAGCAAATTAATTTCTTCTGCAGCTCACCCAAACACCTCATAAAATTAGTCATAATAGAAGAAAGAGTTAAATACTGGTTACTCCCTATACTTATAGGGCTTCGTCGTTTCAGTCCCAGACCTTCGAATTTCACCTAAAAAGTCCCTGAACTCTCAATTTCCGCTCAATTCGTCCCTGCCGTCAAAAACCTCGGTTATCTTGCTGACGTGGCATTCATTTCACACTAAAATGACAATTATACCCTCACTTACTCTTTCGTCCCTGCCGTCAAAAACCTCGGTTATCTTGCTGACGTGGCATTCATTTCACACTAAAATGACGATTATAGCCTCACTTACTCTTTTTTTATTATTTATTTTTTTTCTCTTTATTTTTTCTTTTCTTTTCACCCCTTCTTCTTCCGGCTCTCTGTCCTCTCTCTCTCTCTCTCCCCCCCTCCTTCTGCTTCCAAAGAAGAAGCAGCCGCAGCAGCAGCCCAAGAGGCGGAGCTGCGAACCCCAACCGGCCTCGTCAAGCCGGATCGGTCTGGTCGACTCGTCTCGGGGGCACGAAGCGTATCCCGGTAGTCTCTGCTCCAAAATACCGATGACTGCCGCAAGAGGAAGCTCGAAAATTTCTGGGTTCGCCGGTGGGTTTTCCAGTTCAGGCCAAATCGCAGTGCCACACCTATATCAGAGTCTTCTTCTCGACCTCGCCGATCTATCCATGGTGTTTATTTGTTCAGATGACGATCCAAGTCAGAGAATCGAAAGGGGGAAGCTTTTGGGTTTTTACGGCAAGTTTCCTTGCTTTTCCGGCGGCTCCGGCCATAAACCAGTACGTCGTCATCACAGCCATAAACCACTCCAGCTTCGCCGGCCGGAAGCCCTCCTCTTTGAGCCCTCAGGTTCCAAGCCCTCACTACTTTTCCAATGCGGACGAGAGCCTTCTCCGAGTCATCGATGGATTCAGAGCCCTCATGGAGTCATCGATGAGATTTTGTTTAGGTATGTTTGGGTTCTCAGAGATCGTTTAGAAATAAGTAAAAGGATTAGATTTTGATGCTTGGGAATTGTCAGTATTGGTTAGAATTCATTTGGGTTTGTTCAGACTTTATGATTTGTGATTCTGGTTCTGTTGATTAGTGTTTGGATTATTTGGTAAGAACTAGATGATATTAGTTGGTATTATAAGAATTAATCTGTGTTTGATTTGGCTACTTTGATTGCATATGTTGGGAGTTGAGAGGAATGATGGCTGTGATGGTGGTGGTGGCACTGGTGGGTGGTCGTTTACAATGGTTCCCGGAAGAGGCCGGTTGGGGTTTGCAGCTCTGCCTCTTGGGTTGCCGCTGCGGCTGCTTCTTCTTTGGAAGCAGAAGGGGGGAGAGAGAGAGAGAGAGAGAGAACGAGGAAAGAGAGCTGGAAGAAGGGGAGAAAAGAAAAGAAAAAATAAAGAGAAAAAAAATAAATAATAAAAAAAGAGTAAGTGAGGGGATAATCGTCATTTTAGTGTGAAATGAATGCCACGTCAGCAAGATAACCGAGATTTTTGACGGCAGGGACGAATTGAGCGGAAATTGAGAGTTCATGGACTTTTTAGGTGAAATTCGAAGGTCAGGGACTGAAACGACAAAACCCTATAAGTATAGGGAGTAACCAGTATTTAACTCTAGAAGAAACTAGGGGTAAACGTGTCAAATTAAAGTGAAGAATAAAAAAAATTAAAAAAATTAAAGAGAAGAATAAAATAAATTAAAAAATAGTAATTTTATTGGTATGAATTAGAAGAAAAAAAAAGAAGAAGAATAAAAACAATTAAAAAATTAAAGAAACAAAAAAACTAAAAGAAAAGAATAAAAAAAATTAAAAAATAAAAGAGAAGAATAAAAACAATTAAAAAAATTAAAGAAAGAGAAAGTCAGGGCTATAATAGTAATTTTATCCTTAAAATAGGAAGTTAACGACACAATTTAACGGAATGGACCTATTGGGTGTAAAACTGAAAGAACAAGGAGTAAACTTGTCAAACTAAAAGGCGAGGGACTGAAGTGTTTTTTCAGCAAAAGTTCAGGGACTAAACAGTATTTTTCCCTTAATTTAATTATTTAATTTACCAGATCTGGATAAAATATTAGCTTCTATAATTTGGAAAAGCCCTTACCCAAGAATTTGTTTCAAATATATGATATAGTAAGGTATAGACTGCATCGTATGAGGACTAAATAAAAGATGAATTGGAGGACAAGAACACAGTTCAGGAATATGTATGCCCCAATTGTGGGAAAAGGTTTCAACTATCCTCATAATAAATATTGTTGCATATACAAGTACCAAATGAAAGGTAAGTTCTATTAGTGCCCTTTAATTTGGTGGCTTACCTTTTGACAATGTTGTATGTAAGACATCTAATTTATTTGATGAAGTCAAAAGAACATTTTGTTTATTTTTGTTTAGGGTAAATAGATTGATGAGGCCTTTTTTGAGTGTTAGCTGCTCCACTTCATGTTAAATGCATTTTTCTTCTTCATGTTCATATTTATTGATTAATCAGTCATGGCAAACTTTATCAAACAGAACACTATGCCTCCCTGTGTTTGTTTTTTTTCATGTTCAAACTGGACTAATGGTTTGTCTGCTTAATACTGATGGTGGTGAATTCATCAACTATCAGGGTTTTGGTAAATTGGACATAACCTCTTGCCATCAAATATGGGATCTAAAAATTGGTTCAAGGTATCAAGCCTCTAAAGTTTGGCAGTTCAAAACGAGTAAGGGTACAAAGCCTCCAAATTTGTAATCAAATGTTGTAGCTTTTGTTAAGCAATGTCATGCAACTGCATTCGGAACTGTAAAATTTACATTGTTTATGTATGCAAGTCTAAAATGCTTCTGTCTAAATTTGAAGTGGAGTGTCAATCTTACACATAATCGAGTTTTTAGTGTTGGCTAGATATCGTACTGAAGTGAGCACAGAAGCCTATCTTTTACTTCAAGATCGAGAGGAAATTGATTTTAGGATTTATTAGGAGATTTAATGAAGTTCATAAAGGTTTACAGTTCTAATTTATGTTCAAACTATCTTGCTCAACTTCAATTACTTTACATATCCAATGTGCAAGTAAACTAACATTTCTTGCATTATAATTGCTACTTTATTAAGTATAAAATCTAGGAAGAAAAACACCTTGCAGCATCGAGCGGGCCTAATCACTAGTTATAAACTAAGGAGTGTGAATTTCACTCTCCTTTTTTTTTTTTTTTTTGTTAAATGGGGCTAGTGTAGTTGCCCTCAAGTCTTGATTAATGAAACTGCAGAATACAAGGGGAGACTTGAAACTTGAACCTTAGATTACAATAAGCATCGAGAGAACTACCTGAAATAATACCAGGAATCTCCATAAAATCTATGTATTCTAACAAACACCAATTAGCAAAGAGTGCACGAATGTCTACTCCATTTGTTTTGACACATAGCGGTGACATATTGGAAAGATAACTCTATCATAATTAAGCATAATTACAAATATCATAGTATTTCCCCTATGTTGCCGCACATAAATAAATCCGACGACATTCTATTTCATCATATCACTAGGAGGTTGCATCCATTTGATCAAGTAAACAGTTCGCCACCTTGCTAGGCCAGACAAGGCACACTGAGTGTGCATACCACAGCTACACCCTCGTCGCGCGGTGACATATTGGAAAGATAACTCTATCATAATTAAGCATAATTACAAATATCATAGTATTTCCCCTATGTTGCCGCACAGAAATAAATCCGACGACATTCTATTTCATCATATCACTAGGAGGTTGCATCCATTTGATCAAGTAAACAGTTCGCCACCTTGCTAGGCCAGACAAGGCATACTGAGTGTGCATACCACAGCTACACCCTCGTCGTGCTACCCAATAATGGTAGGGACTTATTGCCGACATAAACCCACATCTTACAAAATAGAACAATAAAAGGCAACAAATTAAAAAAAGAGATAGTTCTAGAGCTAAAGCCCAGATCCACACCCCATCAGACCCAAGCCCAAGATGCAGGTTGCAGAATCGACAACACCACCACCCCGCCTGCGCCTCTTGTGCCATCCCACCACCGGTAGCCGCGCCACTGCTGCTTACGCCTCCCATCCACAACGCATCACCCTTATCTAGATCTAAGGCAAACCACCCTATCCCAACCGGAGCCATCCGATCTAACCAGAACATAGTAGATCCCGAAGTTGACACCACACGACCATCACCACCAGGTTCCCTCCACTCCAGCGTCACCACCGCGAGCCACTAACCAAGTTGTCTACGCTCCACTCTGGGGCAAGACCACATCAACCCCACCATCCTACCATTTGGCTGCTGCCCTTCCCAGTCAGCTTCTCCAAGAGCCCAAGAGAGCGCTGCCAACTCTGCAACCATTCCTCCAGCTGAGCTACTTGAAAATTCCAAATGGAATGATATTGTGTTATAAACGAAAGAACAACATAACTACAAAAGTACTTTATCAAGAGGGACAAGGAAATTGCTAACGCAGTGTAAACCTCTCCACTGAGGAAACTTCACTGCGTGGCTTTTAACGTAGCCAACACGAAAGATCAATCCAATTTGAATCAAATGAGTTTACAGTATACAAGTTGTGTTGTTCATAACAAACACATTCACTTAGCAACAAATGCTAACTTGATTTACAACTAATCTAACGTTTACTTGATTATCAATCTATCAACTCTAATTAAACAACTGATCTTCCTTGTTCTCAATGTTTCACTAATCTTTGAGAATGATTTATGAGAGTATTGGACAACACAAGAATAATCATGAAACAAGTAACGAGAGTTTTCAGAAAAATGATTCTTGACAAAAAAAAAACACAAGGTTCAAGAGTGAACAATCGTTTTATGCAGCAAATGAAAACCCTAAACATGCATTAGTTTCGAAGCCTTTTATACAAGAGGAAAACTCCCCCTCAAACAAATCTTTTCTTTAATCATCAAATAAGATAGATATAGAAAGATATCAAAACTTATTTGTTATACATGCAAAAAGTCTTTAATGCAAAAATGCACCAAATCAGTTTAATAGACATGTAAATCAATTTAAATCGTGCAACATGATTTGGATTAAATATATATTAAACTCAAGATCAGTGAATCAATTCTGCTTGAACGCATCTTCCTCTTTGTTTCCTTGAAGCTCCGATTTCCTTGTGACAATGGGAAATCATGTATTGAATGGTAATTTGCCCAATATACTTACACTACTAAAACTTGGACACAAGCTAGGTCCACTTTGGCCCGTCTGACAGTGCTGCCACAAGGGTGTGCTGTCAGATTACCCATACGACTTTTGACGGAGAACGGCTCCTAGGGTTTTTTTAGAGTAAAAGTTTGATTTTCTTCTTTCTCCTTAGCTATTAGCTGTTCTTCCTAAATATTCAGCCTGAAAACGAAGACACCTTCTTTATTCTCCAGATGTTTTCCTTTCCGTACAAAATGAGGCCCAAGACAAAAACTGAAATAATCAATTTTATATTTAATTTTCATCATTTCTCATTCCTTAATATGCAAAATTACTATGACAACCTATTGGAAAATCATATCCTTGCATAAGAACTTATAAGGTCTAGGAGATCTCTACCTATTGCAAATCAATTTTAGGTTAAATGCCTATATTTTTTCCTAATATCAGAACGACTTATCTCATATGTTAAAGCCAAGTGGTCACATATGCACCTATCACTTACAGTTGAGCACATGCTTTGTTCGAGTCCCTCCACATGTTGAGGTACTTGTGAGAATGTTAAGTGACACTTGATTTAAGCATTTGCATAAGTTTTCATAAGGTGTTGGCCTCTCCACTTATTATCAAATAAGTTTGGAAAAAAAAAATCACAAATAGTTATTGAGGTATGACTCGTTTGACACTTAACTCAGTGTGTTTTTAACAATATCAATTAACTCACTCACTTTTACACCCGTTTTTCACTTAACTCATTGTCGTTAAATCTATTGTTAGAAGCCGTTAAATTGAAGGTATATTTGTCTAAGCACTAAAAAAGTTCCAATTTGAAATTTTTTAATTTGAAGAAAAAATGACAAATATTTTATTTCCAAATTAAATTTCATTAAAAAATCCATTTTTATAAAAATTTCTGATTTTTTTTTATAAAAAAGATCTAATAACTTATAACTTTGTTTTAGTTGAAAATGTAAAAATACATTTTTGACCAATATACCCTCAATTTTAACGATCTCTAAAGGAAAATTTAATGACAGTAAGTTAAGTGTAAGTTAATATTAAATGTGAGTCAATTAAGTGATATTTTTGAAATGATAAATTTCAGTTTAGTACCCTATGGTTTGTTTGAGGATAACATCATGTCAATCTCTACTCTTTCAATTTGAGCAGCAACACCCCTGTGCTTTCAATTTCAATCAGTCGTGCCCAAATTTTACTGTTCTGTCCAATTTGAACGTTAACTTTGACTGGATTGACAAAGTAAAATTTGGGCACGGCTGATTGAAATTGAAAGCACAAGGGTGTTGCTGATCAAATTGAAAGAGTATTGACTGACATGATGTTACCCTCAAACCACAGGGTACTAAACTGAAATTAATCATTTTAGAAATGTCATTGAGTTAAGTAGAATATGTCAAAACTCAATGACTGTTAGTGATATGTTACCAATAAATTTAGTTGGGTGCCATACTTCTTCAATTACTAATTACTAAATGCCAACCAAAATACTACTATTTATTTGGATTAATTTCAGTTTATCCCTCTGAGGTTTGGGGGTGTCATCACTTCACCCCCTCTCCTCTTAATTTTAAATTTTTACCCCCTGAGCTTTTCAATTTTGCTCAACTGTGTCCAATATCTCATTTTTGGTCCAAATTGGACGTTAAATCCGATAATGAGACCCACTTTAAGGGCTAAAAGGGTCATTTCAAGACAAAAAAAAATATAAAATAAAAAAACCCTCATTCTAACATAATCCGACGTCGGCTTGGCCCCTTGCCCCTGCTCCACAATCCCCATCAATGGTGGAGCTAGGATTTTAGATTGGGGTAGGCTAAAATTTTTTTTTTTTTAAAGTTCACTATTTTTTTTTTTTTTTTTAAGTTTTACAAGTAACTTGTTAAACTACATCATAAATTGAACACATATCAAATAATCATATAACTAACTGATAAGATAAAAATTTGATAACAAAAGTCTAAGACAAAAGAACATATACTCAAATTGTACACTGCACTCTTGACTAGAAGCGAAATATTTAATTATTGAATCTGTATCATAATTCTCGGCCAACTCTTTTTCAAAGTGGACAATCATGTTACCTGCCAAAAAGTAATTCTCCATCTTATTGCGCAATGTTATTTTGATATGTTTCATAATTGAAAATGCTCTTTCTATAGTTGTTGTAGAAACCAGCAAAGTCAACAAAATGGATAAACTAATCAATCATTTCATATCTCTGTGATTTTTTTGTTTCAAAAAATTCTCAACATAACTCAGAAAAAGTAGTATTTGCACATCATGATGAGGTACATCAGACTCATAAATAATCAACTTGCTTCTAAAAAGAAATAGCTTATATCTGACCCAAAAAATTGAAAATAAACCACATATGCGGGCTAAGTTTAAAAAAAATTGGGTTGGACTGATTTTTAATATTTAATTTGTTAAACTAAAATTAAGCTACAAATTAATGTTTTGTTTTAAAATTTGGGATGGGTTGTAGCCAACCGGAGCCTATACGTAGCTACGCCTTTGATCCCCATTATCCTCATCTCAGCCCCTGTAGCAGAAGCCGCCTTGCTCGACTCCTCTTCATCTTGGCCTTTGCCGCCTTGCCCCTGCAACAAAAAAACTTCATCTTCTTCTTCTTTCATCAGTCCCCACCAATAATGTCATGAAACCCAAAAATGGTAAAAAAAAAAAAAAAAACATGAGAATGGCTTCTTTTCCAGAAGAGATGAATTTTTTCACTTTTGATTTATTTATCTTAGCCAAATAATCACAAATTAGGGAAAAAAAAAGAATTCCAACAACATTTTGATAGCAACGATTAATCAGTATACAACAAGTAGATAGTTAAAGTGAAATTTCAGAATTGAAACCTTTGGATAAGCTCAAGTTAATCGAGAAGTCCGGATCCAATGTAAATCGGGTAGCTCCGATTACCCAAATCCCCAACAATGACTGGAGCTGCTAGGAAGAGCGAAGGAAGGAAGACCAGAGAAATTGCTTAGCTTAACGGAGCAATTGGAAGCGAAGGAAGACCGGAGACATGAGAGGCCGGGGGTCTGGACCCGAAGAGAGAGCTCCCAGGGGTTGAAGAGTGAGGGTTTGGCAGAGGGCTTAGAGGAGTGGGAGATGGAGAAGGGGCTGGCGGTGGAGGCCATGGAGTAGGGTACAGGTCAGGGTGGGGTCAGGCAGCCGCCGACGACGAAGCCTTGCTGTGTGGTAGCCAAAGTCCCCCACAGTGGAATCACGAACTTGATTGTGAATGATACTGGAGAAGGGAAGATGACGATGATGCCGCTGCTCGCGACTCTTTCAGCCGCAGCAATAGCCCGACAATGAGGACGTCATCGGTCATCGCCGCCCTCGTCCACCCATCCTTCGCCACCATCATCGAAACCTTTCAGAGAGAGAAGGAGGAGACTTTAGAGAGAGAGAGAGAGAGAGAGAGAGAGAGGGAGAAGGGGCTGAGACGAGGATAACGGGGACGGTGGAGTAGGGGCAAAGAGCTAAAACGATTTCGGATTATGTTAAAATGAGGGTTTTTTTATTTTATATTTTTTTTGTCTTGAAATGACTTTTTTAACCCTTAAAGTCCAATTTAGACAGAAAATGAGACATTTGACACGGTTGAGCAAAATTGAAAAGCTCAAGGGGTAAAAATTCAAAATTGAGAGGAGAGTGGGTGAAATGATGACACCCGCAAACCTCAGGGGGGTAAACTGAAATTAATCCTTAAATTTTTATATACAAGTTTCTGAATACATTGTAACAGAGATGATAACTTACGAAAGATGCATAGGAATATACTTTGTGCTTGATACTTTATTGAGCAGTGCCATGTATCCCATCATTCCCATGTAGAAATAGTCAGCTGGATGAACTAGAGGTTTCGTGATTTGGTCGACTAATTTTTTTTTTGGGTACATTGATCTGGTTGAGCTATTAACAAGAATAAGTCATCCTCGTCCTGATGATTTGAGAAGTGGACTTCTGCTGCTCTACAGTCATGATATAATGACATTCTAGTTCATGAGTTGCTTCATTTGTATAATCAAAATAGAATAAGATAAAAGAGATTTTGATCACAAAAACTAAGCTTATCACCCCCCGCTAAGAAAAGTAATGATCATCTTGGTATATATGTGTTGGAAGTAAAGAAACAGTGGTCATTGCTGGTTGCTGCCTACTGTTCAGCACCAAAACCAGTCTGGCTAGCAAACCGTCTCTTTTGAATGCGCGAGCGTGCCAACACCGTGTGGTGTAGTCGTCGGGGCGTCCCCTAACCTGACTTCTTAACCAAACGATGTGGACGAGGAGAGCACCAACCTCGTCACAAGGTTCTTTTCTATGCCTTTCGGAAAAGGACTTATGCCTGACAGATAAGAACTTGCAGTGTGATCTCTTGTGTCACCAAGTCGATACTTAGTTTTGTAGACTAAGCAAAGCAGTCACCAGAAAGTAGGAGAAAACACGGGTTTTGCTAAAGTGTGACTTTAGCTTCACTAGGTTGCGCCGTCACCCTTGCTTCGCTGGTTTCAACTAGGTTGAAAGTAGGTTTGCTCTGAAGAGACTTTGGATAATCTGAGAGATTAGTTGATTGAGGAGTTATTGTCTTGTTGTCCCTTGAAACCTCAAATTTATACCTTGGGTTTCGGCTGTTCCTTGCCTTAGAAGGATTATTGATTGAAGATTCTTAATCGGTCTCTGCTACTCGAATCCTATAAGGGCTCGTTTTCCTTATGGACTCTGGAATTGGTGAAACTATAAGGCCAAATCGAGTAGACTTGCTTTTGGGCCGCAGGTATCAGCGTGCAATCCTCTTAAACGATATTACCAAAAATACTTTTGGGCTCAAACACCTACGATTTCTACATGTTTTTCCTTATACCTATTGTAAACTATACATGTAGGTAGGCAAATTTCTTGGAGTGCATCTTTAATGCATTCACATACGCATAGCTGAAGTTGTATCACTACAGGAAAACAAGCCATTTACGACGTGTAAAACACGCCGTAAATGACAACTTACGATATGCAAATCCGGGCAAAAATGCGCCTTTATAGACCACGTCATAAAAAAGGGAATTTTTTACAACGTGCATTTAGCACGCCATAAAATTTGGTATGCACGTTGCAAAATTTGGTACGCGCGCTGTAAATGACCCAAAAGCATGCCATAAATTTTGTTTAAGGCATGCTTTGCACGCCGTAAATTCAATTTTTTTTAAATAAAAAAAAATTCTTTGTTGTTCCAATGTCACCCAGAAACACTAGAAATAAAAATAATAACAAATCTGTCTAATTCTTTGCTTGTTGCAATTTCATAAGAGAACATTCACTTGTATAAAAAGCTGAGCAGTATACAAACAAATGTTGTGGAAGCAATAACAAATGAAGCTTATAGCAAAACCAATACAAATAAAATGAACCTAATGTGGTAGTGTAAAGCCACTGGGGTGGATTGCCTCAACCGTTCACTGAACATTGCCACATTCCACTTCAAATACATCTTGTTTCTTAAAAGAACGGCTTTACTTGGATCTTCATGATAAATTCAACCCTTACGGATGCTTATTGATTCCCCATTGAAGTTGGAGCTGGACAATATTGAATGACATTAATAAATAGCTACAAAATTTACTATTTCAGTTTAACCCTAAAGTTATAAAAAAAAAAAAAAAAAAAAAAAAAAAAAAAAAAAAAAAAAGATCAGGAGGAAACTATTGGTGCTCTAAAGTCAAAAAGCAAATTAACACCACGGAAAAGAATATAGAAATGGAATTGAGTTGACCATGTACCTACAAGAAAAAGAGTTATTAACGACATTTTATTGCAACACATGGAAGCGGCCGTCGTAAATTATTAAAAAAAATTGGGCGGTTATTCAAACCTTGTGCGGTAAATATCGGCGCTTATAGATTTCCGACGCTTGATTTAAAAACGTCGCACAGTCGTCGTAAATAGAGGAAAACATGTGATCTTGCGACATATTGAAGGTGGAAAAAAAAAAAAGGTTTATTCTTATCTCCTATCTGAGACGGTCTCACCCTCTCACGCATTAGCCGCCCACTCTCCATGAAATCTCTCGTCATTTATTTTTCGCCCACTCCTATCTGAGATGGTCTCACCCGCTCACCAGATTTCCCCTATCTGAGACGGTCTCACCCTCTCACGCATTAGCCGCCCACTCTCCATGAAATCTCTCGTCATTTATTTTTCGCCCACTCTCCTATCTGAGATGGTCTCACCCGCTCCCCAGATTTCTGTCTCTCTGAATGAGGTTACTTCTTTGCTCTTGTTAAGGTTTTCGAAGTTCTAATTACATGTTGAATTCATGACTATTATTTCAGAAACTAACACGCTGTCCGTCTAATTTAGGTAAACTTATTCAATTCTCTTAATAATGTTTACGGTTGTGGTTTGACAAATCTACTCACCTGGATGTATCTATGATTTCTGTTCTGCTGCTTTTCCAATTTGATTTCGACATTCACTTTGGGGTTGTCTGTATATGGATCTCCAACGGTATCCTGTTTTTTTTTGTTTAATTCTTCAAATTGCATCACTTAATTTCCAATTTTGGGAATGAATTCTAGTTTTTTATGTGCAGAAATGGATATATCAGAGTCTGGGGCTAAAAACCCGTTGATGCTTTTGTCTACTTGAAGTGTATTTGGTAATTGATGCTATTTTGTTCGGTAAGATTCATCAAATTTTGCAATCTGAATTACTGGGTGATTGAATTGACTTGTGACCTTTCGTTTTCGAAAAAAATTGTCACTGCAACTAAGGTTTTAGAATACTCTGATTATCTTAATGGTATTTGAAAGGGGGTGTTAGATTTTCTATGCAGTTAAATCTTTAAGTTTTTGTTTTTATTGACATTGTCTTTGATAATTTATGGGTTTTATTTGTATATTATATGAGTTCTTTTTGAATTACATGTAGCTGAAAAAGCCATGAACTCTAGACAGGGCGAAGCTGGCCTCCATGGGTGGTGATGACCAAGGGAGATTGAAGCATTTGGAGAATGCTGAGAGTCTGTTGATAATCAATTAAATAAATAAGGTAGGAGTATTTTAAGTTCCAAGCGTGCAGGAGATGTTTACAAAAGATTTTTGTGTAGTTTGTTTATGCATTTTATTTGGGCTTACCAATTTTCAGGTATTGTTAGAGAACCAGGACTTCACTTTACTTTTTTCCTTATAGCAAGAGAATTGTGTCAAACTGACAATAAGTTAATGCTTGTGCTTGATGCAGGTGACACCACCTCATTGTCATATGAGCTTCACAAACATTGTGAGTGGAGGTATGCTCTTCTCCTCTAATTTAAATGGTTACTGCACTGGGAATTTCAATTGTGTCATTGTGTTAGCATAGAATATCATTTCGATCTATTGGCTTTTACTTCAGCAGCTTTACATAATGCATGATTATTGCTAGGTTTGGTTACTGTATTACTTTATGAGCTACCATTTGCATAATCAATTACAATATATTTGCAATTGGTTATCTTTAATACTCTACTTTTAGTATTCTATTAGACTTTATTGGTTACTATTATCATCTTTAATTGAGCTTAGATCAATGAATTTTGGATGTCTCTACTGTGAACTAACCTAAGATCTTGTGAACATGCAGACCTTAGACTAGACTCATAAGCCCAAAAGCAATGTACAGATTAAATTTGGAGATTTCACTACTACAAGAGGTGTCAATAAAAAGAGAACATCATTACCAGATAGTCTCTGTAAGACACCATTGGCCTGCCCAGGGAAATAGAAAAAGAGAAATACGAATGGAATCAAGAAGACAAGAAGCACTTGGCTATCTTCCACTGGATTGACATCTACGTGTAGAAGACTTTTCTGAATAGCTTGAAGGCAGTTGGTTTCAATATTAGTAGGAATAGGAATACAAGGGTGCTCTTATTTTAGTTCCAAAACGACCTCATGATTATTTTCATGATATTATTTCTTATTGACATTCAATTGGAGATAATTGTATTTGTCAATTTGTTATTAATATAAATTTGTTTTTTTATCATAGGATATATATTATGACCGTAACTGGGAAACAACATCAATATCGTAATGTATGGAAATTAGTAGAACGAAAGTAGATTTTAATTAAAAATAATAATTTTTTAAAAACAGAACAATTGCGACGGGACTCTAATGTCGCCAATAAATATTTGACTAATAGTGCATTTTTTACGACATACAAAAATGTGTCGCAAAATCTGTCGGAAATAGTATTTACGACATGTGTAATCTGTCGTAAATAATGGTTAAATATTTGCTACGCGTTTTTTAGCAACGCTTGCTCAACCGTCGCACAGCCGTCGTAAAAAACTTTTTGCGACGCTTTTTCATATTTTTACGACGTTTTTTATCCGTAGCAAAAAGTCAATTTTTTTTGTAGTATATATATGCTTATATTGAACCTTGCTGTAGCTATAGCAATCTATGGTGCTAAGAACACGTCAGTCTGCAATTAGAAACATCTAATTGATCAGATTTGCTTTAAATAGCTCAAATAGTTAGGAAAAAAAAAACATCAACCAAGTCTCTTCTATTGCTTCAGAAAAAGCAACTTCAAAAAGGCTCATTCACATAGATATTGAACTATTGCGATATTGCAACTAACTGATGTCATCTCACAATGTCTTAGAAACCAGTTTTATCAGTTCATTTTGGTTAAACCAAAGACTTAGGTAGGAGTGAAGCTAAAGGGATGTAAATAAGAGAGAATTTAGGAGAGACCATATACACTTCATTTCCAGTAGCAAATCCTTCAGCAACTTCTCAAGAGCTACAAATAAGAGAAATGTATAACAAATAAATTATGTAATAATCAACGAGCAACAATCTGTAATGGTTCACATGATGGAAAACTAATGTATGTGATACAGATAAAAGCATTAACACAACGAAAAAGTGGTAATTCACACATGAGATTAAAAACATACTACTTGAAGAGCTGTCAATCTGCAAAGTGGTAATTCATATCAGCTGCTATTATACTAGTCCTAGAAATTACAGAATTTTAGAGATGCATAAGGACACAACTTTCTACGACACTCATTTCCTAAAACTCCTTATCCATCTACCTCTATAAACTGCACGGTCCGATATATAAGATACCTCTATAGCATATGTTAGAGAACATTAAATATCTAACATTACGTGCCTTTTGATGCAAAGCCAGTAGAGAAAAACCATTTAAGAGAATACTACAATAGAATGGCTAAGGCATTGCAATTGATAATTCCAATAGCAGCTAACCACAAGTCTTTCAATTGATAATTCCATTCTGAAACCCCAAACAGTGCTTATGGGGAATTTAATCGAACACCTGGTGTGCAATAAACACCCACTTCCACAAAAACAATCATTTCAAGAGAAAAAAAAAAGTGCATTGATCTATCTCAAAATTCATATTGAAAAAGAAAAGGATTCTACAGTGGAGAGTAACAATAATTCAGAAAAACTCTTAATACAGACTCTAGCTAAGCAACCAACAAAGATATCAATAGCAATATCAATGGCCTCACAGAAATTTCAAATAAGCAAAATCCGATCATGATAAAATAAGATAGAGACGTACCTTTGAATTTGTATGGTGCTTCCGATCCTGCGAGAGCTGAATCGTCGATGATAAGATCTCAGTTCCTCAAGTGCATATGAAGCTCTGAGAGAGAGATCAGAAATCAATTTAATCGAAAATGAATAAGAAAATTTCAAGGTTCAAAGATGCAAAATCCAAATACAAAATCAAATTCAATAGAAAGATCAGAAAACCTAAATCGAAGCATACCTCTGGACTTTCGAATTGCTTGTGAGCTGGTTCACTGATGGCTAGAGAAATGCTCTCCGGTTGTAGATGCAGAATCCAACATGAATAAGGAGGATTTGGAGTACGAATCTGATCTCGGCGGACTCGTGATTTGAGCTCTTGCGGTAATCGGTGATGGCGGTGCGACATCGTATGGCTTCTTCCATCTCGGTTGACGTCATCGCGGCGGTGCTTGGGGGGAGAAATGAGACAAAGGAAGGCCCGACTCTCAAGGCTTTTGGGAGAAGAAGAAATCGATGGCTCTCGTCCCTTATCGGACAAGAGAGAGAGAGATCAGATAAGGGAGAGCGGGGTTTAAACTAGGGCTGTCACTCGGTCAGTTCAAATCAGTTATAGGTATTACCAACTTCAAAATCAAAGCTTTCGGTTTCAAAACTGAGCTACCAATTACCAACCAAAATTTTCAGTTTTTAATTACATCTACCAAATTCGGTATTTCAGTTTTCGGTATTACAAACTTTAGAATAACTAATTCTTTATAATATAAATTAGAATGAACAAAACTAGGTTTTTGAATTTTATAGTCATAAACGTTGTATTCATCTACTAATTATAGCTTTCTTTTGTGTATATGACATCAAGTTCTAGCAATTTTCAATAAAACTAGGTTATTTAACCATCTTTGACTAGGTTACTTAAAATACATGTACTATTAATGTAGTTGTTTCTGGTGGCTTTCTCCGGGTACCTCACACAGAATGCTATACCGTCCGGGTACCGGTCGGCTCCTAGATCATGTATCAAGGACACGACGTTAGAGGGATAAACTGTACCGGACAGTTTATACCTCTCCGATGCCTGAGTGAGAAACTAATAGCTATGTAGAATAAATAGTGGATAAAGGAGTTATTACCTGTCAAAAGGTGGTTGTGCTATAATCTTTATATTCAAGTGTGGGAAGGGAGTCTCCCCTATCCTCGATGTGGGACACAAGTTCTTCTGATGCCATATCAGTCTTGTATTTGTAAAATAGATGGGCTGTGCTGGCCTTGACCCGGGCCCTGGGTGCCCGTGGTGGCATCTTATGTGAAGCCCGCCACGGTGGGGTGTGAACCCGGCCCATGGCGTAGTACCTGGGAGTACCGATGGGGCTCAGGGGCTAGTGCTAAACCTAGTTGAGACTCCCTAGTATGTACAAGTCCCCCAAGCTCCCGTTCAAGATGTTTCTTGGGTGGGGACTTATTGCTTTTTAGTCTCAAGGTTTGGCACTAGTGTGCCTATAGGTAGTCCCCCAAGTTCCCTCAGAAGAGAAATCTTGAGCGGGCGACGCTGTAGGTAAGCCACTTTCTTGGGATAATGAAGTTGTCCCTGGGACTGGATGGGATGGAGAATTTGAGCCTCCGGTACCCAATGGGGTGGAGAGAGAGCTTGGCTCCGATACCCGATGGGGTAGAAAATTTGAACCTCCGGTACCCAATGGGGTAGAGAGAGAGCTTGGCTCCGATACCCGATGGGGTAGAAGTTTTGAGCCTCCGGTACCCAATGGGGTGGAGAGAGGGCTTGGCTCCGATACCCGATGCGGTAGAAAATTTGACCCTCTGGTGGTACCCAATGGGGTAGAGGGCTTGGCTCCGATACTCGATTGGGGTAGAAAATTTGAGCCTCCGGTACCCAATGGGGTAGAGAGAGGGCTTGGCTCCGATACCCGATGGGGTAGAAAATTTAAACCTCCGGTACCCAATGGGGTGGAGAGAGGGCTTGGCTCCGATACCCGATGGGGTAGAAAATTTGAGCCTCCGGTACCCAATGGGGTGGAGAGAGGGCTTGGCTCCGATACCCGATGGGGTAGAAAATTTGACCCTTTGGTACCCAATGGGGTAGAGGGCTTGGCTCCGATACTCGATGGGGTAGAAAATTTTGAGCCTCCGGTACCCAATGGGGTGGAGAGAGGGCTTGGCTCCGATACCCGATGCGGTAGAAAATTTGACCCTCTGGTGGTACCCAATGGGGTAGAGGGCTTGGCTCCGATACCCGATGGGGTAGAAAATTTGAGCCTCTGGTACCCGATGGGGTAGGCGTTGCATGTCGGCCACGTGGGTCAGACTGGGTTGTGCAATAAATTCCCGTCCCTTCTTCTGCCGAGGCTTCGAGAAATGGGAGAATGCGTGGGACACGTGTAGTGATCCTACGGTTGAGGGCGTTTCGGTTTCGACGGTCCTGATGCATTGGAGATTGAATTTAAGTGGGAAACTGACTGTTTTCCCTCACTTTTCGCGAAAAAGAAGCTCGAGAGATTTGGAAGGTTTGCAGCGAAGAGAAAGGGAGAATCAAGAGAGAATTGTGAGTGCCTGTGGAGTGAGATCGATCGTCTGCCGAAGAAAAGGTTAGACCTTTCTCTCTGTCTGTGGATTTTACCTGTTTACTTGCTAGGTCTGCCTCTGTTACTGCCAAGGCAGTTTTCTGTTTGTGTTTGTGTTGCTCTTGTTTGCTTAAATGCAGAAACGAACAATGCCAGTATCGTTGTCCTTTTGTTTTAGATTTTTGGGTTTGTTTCATTTTGTGGGTTTTGGGTTTTGGGTTTTGGGTTGAATTTCTGGGTTTTGGGATGAATTTCTGGGTTTTCCTTTGAATTTTTGGGTTTTGGATAGGCTAACCCTTGTGCTTCTGGTTCCAGATATAGCAAGATTTGAGGTCCCCGGTACCGTAGTTAGGATGGAATCAGAAGCCAGGGGTGGGGATACGGGATCGTCGTACCAGTCTTCTGCCAGGCAAGCTGAAGTGGATATCGACCGGTACTTAGGCCGGGTAGACCAATTAACGGAGAACTCGGGGTCCTCGACTGGGGTGTTCTCGGAGAGTAGTGAGGAGTCCGACGAGGGTGAGAGCGAGGGTGGATCCGCGGAGGCCCCGGTAGTCACAGTGGCCATTCCCGATGGCATTCCGAAGCCGAGGTACACACTTGCGGATGGGACCGTATGCGACGAACCTACGCCCGGTAGTCACAGTGGCCATTCCCGAGGGCATTCCGAAGCCGAGGTACACACTTGCGGATGGGACCGTATGCGACGAACCTGCGAGAAGCATGACGATGAAGGAGATCATAGACATGCGACTGAAGTGGGGGATACCGGACGCAGTGGAGCTTAGACCTCTTAGGGATGGGGAGATGGCCGTGAATCCTGCCCCGGGGTGGGTGGCGCTGCACGAGAATCAGCTCCACCAAGGGTTATCGCTACCCCTGCCCCGGTGCCTACAGTATCTGTTGCGGATGCTGAACCTGTCACCGGGGCAGCTGACCCCTAATGCCGTTCGCCAAATGTATAGTATGATGGCCATGTGGGACTTGTGCCAGCAAGGGTGGCCTTCCATAAATGAGTTCTGCGCGGTACACAGGGTACTGTACTCTAGGAAGCAGTCTTGTGCGGGTACGGTGACCTTTGCCGCTAGGGACTACGAGCCGCTAGTTACTTCGACTAACCTTTGAGCTGATTGCAGTGAAAGCCCAGAAGAGGAAACCCCGGAAAGGCAAGGAGGAGGACAGGATGGATGATACCCAACTGATGGACATGCTGATGGGCCAGGGAGAAGATGCTCTGCACATCGATGTCGACCTAGGGTCGAAAGGCACGAGTCGGTCTATTGAAGAGACCCTTTTGGAGATCAGCGATGAGGGATACGGTGAACCTGATCCCGACGCCCCTGTGACCCACACCGTGCAGCCCTCCATGGTCGATGTCATTACAATAGATGACACCGGAATGGGAAAAGTACCGGCCTCAGTGCCTATCTCCTCTCGTTCCACTGGGAGCGATGAGGCGTTACTCCCCGGTGAGAAGAAGAGATCCCACAGGCACCATCGAACTGATAAGGAGGTGACGTACACTGGCCGGGATGTCCAGGGTACTGGTACGAAGAGACAGAAGAAAGATCACCCGGGATCAGGGCTGTCGCCTTCTCTTGGCCTGTTATCTCCCGTCGTTCCGGTAATCCCCAAGAAGCCCATCAAGCAGCTGCTGAATGAATACGGGGTTGCCGATGAAAAGTTCGTGCGGTCCATGCTTGGGGATCTGAAGGATATTGACCTCGACCGGGTTCGAGCCAAAGATAATACTCCCCAGGAGAATCGCCGTCTCGCCCAGGAATCAATGATGCGGGTATGTCTTGTTTTATTTTTGTCTCTACCTTTTTTGTTATACGTTTTAATCGGTGTATCTGCAGGCACTCTTCAATGTGTACGCCATCGACGCCAGCGAGGAAGATACTCATCTGAAGGAGGAGGTTAGCAATCTCTCCGGGCAGGTGAAGTATCTTCATGGCGAGAAGGCCAAGCTGGAGAAGGAGCGGGACTCATTGAGGGCTGAGATGGCCACCTCTAAGCAGCGGATTGCGGAGCTTGAGGGTGAGGTTACTGATGCGCGGGAGGAGGTAAAGAACGCCCGGGATTCCGAGAAAAAGGCTGCGGAGTCTGCCGTCTCATGGAAGGAGAAGGCAGACCATCTGGAGGATCGCCTTCCCGCGGAGAGGCACGAGGCCGTGGAGGAGTACAAGTCCTCGGATAAGCTTATCTCCATGCTGGCTGCTGCCCAAGATAAGGTTGTCATCATGAAGTTTAAGGAGTGGGTGGCGGCCGGGTACTTAGATGAAGCCAAATTTAGGCGGGGTCTCCTGGAGAAAAAGAAGAAAGAGCGGGAGGCGGCGGCCAAGTCCGGTGCCGATGGGTCTCAGAGTACCGATGGAGATCGGTTGTAAAATTTTTATTTTTATATTTTCTTTTTGAACCTCTATGCTGGCTGCTGCCCAAGATAAGGCTGTCATCATGAAGTTTAAGGAGTGGGTGGCGGCCGGGTACTTAGATGAAGCCAAATTCAGACGGGGTCTCCTGGAGAAAAGGAAGAAGGATCGGGAGGCGGCGGCCAAGTCCGGTGCCGGTGGGTCTCAGAGTACCGATGGCGATCGGTTGTAAAAATTACTACTTTTTTTTTTTTTGAACTATTGTCTAATTTAGTCTGGTAGTCCAGGCTTTTCGTGAATGGGAACATCCTCGATTTGAATGGGAATTAGAAAGGAATTAAAATTTCTAGGATTTTCGTACCTTTGAGCATTTGTTTGCATCACTTATTACCGGAATAAAGTAACTGACAATAGCTATGTCCGGGAATG
>BDJD01004618.1:16379-31750 GCA_002564525.1 Rosa multiflora | reverse complement strand
TAGAGAAATTCTCCTCGCCTTAGGCCCCTCCTGAAAGCCAGCTCAGCTAGTTCCTTATTGAGGTCCCGGCACTTAGCGGTAGCTGCTTGCCATCGATTTACAAAAGACTTCAGGGTTTCATCTTCTCCCTACTGGACCTTCAGTAGGCCCTTCGGTGTGTGTATCCCATCAGTGCGTAAGATGAATCGAGCGACAAATTTGTCAGCCAACTCCTTAAAATTCCCTACAGAACCGACCGGCAGTTCGTAGAACCAACTTAAAGCCTCCCCTGACAGGGTTTCCTGGAACATGTTACAACACACTTCGTCCGTATATCCCTTGGCGTTTGTTTGCCATCGGAAAGCCTGTAAATGCTGGTAGGGGTCTCCAACTCCCGTATAGTCAATCTTCAGTGGTTTCGATGTATTCGCTCGAATGGCTCCCCTAACCTGTTGGGTGAAAGGCCCCGGGCGGTCCTCGTAACTGTTCATAGCTCTCCAGGTGTCTCTATTTTCTGTGGCCTGTACCCTTGCCTGCAGGGCATGCAAGGAGTTGCTCATTTGTACGAGTAATGCCGTGTTTGCGTCGGGTACCGGCGTGATACCGTGAACTGGCTGTGGTAACGGTGGTGGTGGTAGATGCCTCAAGCTTTCCGGGAATAAGTCTACCGGTACCTGGATTAACCTCTGGCTGCCCTCCGTAAGAGGTGCTGGTGCAGTGTTGGTGTTTCCTGTTATCGGGGCAGCGTTCAAGTCTACTAGCTGGGATGCTCTTGCCAGGGCCTGAGTAAGTGCGTCGTTGTGCTGGTGCCTCCTGTCTAGTGCTCGGGCCAGCGCCGTGTTTTCATCTTCCAAATCCTGCATTCTCTGTTGCGTGAGGCGGTTTGTTTCCCTATCGGTACTCCGTTGTTCCCGATCGATCCTGAACTGCTCCCTGAAGGCTGCGATCTCAGCTCGCATAGACTCTAACTCCGATACCGGAGTCACCTGATCCGGGACTATCGGATCCAAGGATCCGAGGCTATGGATTTCCTCCTGAACAGCTGGCGCCTCTGCTGACGAAGTTCCCGGGGAGAACATAAGTGCCCGGGCGACACTTCTCCCCGATCCTGTCACTTCTGGCTCGCTCATATCCGGTATGGCCCCTATCTGGCGCGCCAATGTTTCTGGTGGCTTTCTCCGGGTACCTCACACAGAATGCTATACCGTCCGGGTACCGATCGGCTCTTAGATCCTGTATCAAGGACACGATGTTAGAGGGATAAACCGTACCGGACAGTTTATACCTCTCCGATGCCTGAGTGAGAAACTAATAGCTGTGTAGAATAAATAGTGGATAAAGGAGTTATTACCTGTCAAAAGGTGGTTTTGCTATAATCTTTATATTAAAGCGTGGGAAGGGAGTCTCCCCTATCCTCGATGTGGGACACAGGTTCTTCTGATGCCATATCAGTCTTGTATTTGTAAAATAGATGGGCTGTGCTGGCCTTGCGCCGGGCCCTGGGTGCCCGGGGTGGCATCTTGTGTGAAGCCCGCCATGGTGGGGTGTGAACCCGGCCCATGGCGTAGTACCTGGGAGTACCGATGGGGCTCAGGGGCTAGTGCTAAACCTAGTTGAGACTCCCTAGTATGTACAGTAGTATATGTAGTAATGTTCATACTATTATAAAAAAATTTATGTTTATTTCTTAATATACATGTATGTGTATTCAAAACTGTAGTATATAAATCTAATATTTAGATAATCGGTAGATTCGGTATTTACCAAAGCCAAACCAACTTTTTCGGTAATTTTCGATTTCAGTTTTATCGGTCTCGGTTACCAAAAAGTCGGTTTACCAAACCTAAAACATTCGTTGGTATTCGGTCGGTTTGGTAATTACCAAACCAAGTGGCAGCCCTAGTTTAAACCTTTGATATGAGAGGGAGAGATAATTAACAAATTTTCTAGCACTTTTTTACTACATTTGAAGCACGCCCTAAATTTTGTTCTAAAAATGAGAGTTTTACGGCGTGTATTTAATGCACGCCTTAAATGATACTCATTTACGGCACGCATTAAATGTGCGCCGTAAATCACATGTCATGAATGACCATTTTTCCTGTAGTGTATCAATTTTACTAAAGACAAAGCTGTAATGCTATGTCGGTCTATGGTTTTAAGGTGTCTATATAAGGCCACCGTTTGTTGTATGCTTGAACCATGTCAATATCATGGATAACATTTGGAATAATATTCTTCATTTGATATTTTATCAATCTGCAGCATATAACAAAATGAAAGGGAAAGAACTTAGTTCAAGCCACTTAGACAATCTAATCATAGTCCCATTTTACAAGCAAGCAAGAATATTTAGTTTTCTTGATTTGGGGTAAGGGGTCGATGAGTGCTGATTCATTTATACTAGAAAATTGGCCCGTGCTTTGCCACGGGTTTTGTTCTTGTAAAGAAATTAGAAGGATCAAATAAAGGGAGGTTATGGACGGGAGATCATGGCTGTGAGCAAATCAAACAAAGTCCATATCAATTCAAAGCCCAGACACTGAATAACAAAACTATCAAAAGATAGCAGCCTGTAATTAAAAAACAATTGAAGGGCGAAAAAGTCTTTTCATATATATGGCAACCGCGTAATTGTGATGGAAACTGTTACATGAACAGTTGTGAATAGTAACCTCATCTTTCAATAATACTAGCAAAGCCGCCTGCGCTTTGTCGCGGAATTTGTTGCTACTAACAAACAACCATGAAAAACATAACTGCAATTGACTTCAGTATTTGGTGAGTTCCTTCCTGATTGGTCCAAGCAGCTCATTATCGTTTGGTCTAATTATGTTCAGTTTATGCCGTAAAACATTGCAATTACTTCTTTACAGTTTCATAGACAAATAAAGACAAAGTTGGCTATTCTCAAAAAAGCACTGATGGTTGCTAAGATATAATGTAGGCTTGGTTCAAAGCATTGTATAAATTAAATCTTAATGACAGTTAAGCTATAAATCTTAGTGATAGTTACGTATTCTACTTTTGGAAATTATGAATGTTGCTTGGAGAAGTGCAAACAGGTTATCAGTCTGTGAAGCCTTCTCAACAGCCTGAGGTATAATCTGCAAAAGCAATAGCAAAAGCTACATTAACCCAGACATATGCACACAACTAAGTGAAAAAAAGAAGAAGAAACCAAATTTAAACATTGCTCAGAAATCTAAAAGCAATAGACCACACCAAGTCTTTTTTATGCAGTCTACTTCTCAAGTTCTGTATGTTGATAAGTTGCCCTACATCTTGCATAACATTTGGAGAGACTAATACCTTTATGTACTATACAGATTTTGAATATATGTGGGTGAACACACCAAATTCTCGGCTAAAATTGAATAAAAGAGAATCAAAGTAAATAGCTGGAAAAAGAGGAGAAGTGTTGTAGATGATAGTCACCCTTGCTCATAAAGCTATATCAGTGTCATGATTTTTCAATTGAAAATAAGTTCAAACAAAATCTGAGATTGGCAAAACTTGCTAGAATGAAGTAAGCAAGTGTATTTTACTTTTAGACATAACTAATGAAGATGTGTAATTTTTCAGCCAAATTGTTGCATGTTTAGGCAGATACTTCAGTAATATTATCGATCGAGTTAGAATACACTGCATAACAGATTGATTCGTGCACTTAAGTCGTTTCTTTTCTATATTCATACTCAAGGGAAAAGTTAAGCACCAGAATCAACCTTATTTTGATTTTTTTTTGTCGATGCAGTTAATGCACAAAACAGCTATTTCTGTACTACTTTGGAATCCATGGACAATGTGCAAAAGCCTACCAGCTATTTCTGTAGGGTATATATGCCTGAATTCAAAACAGTTGAACAATCTGCCTGCAAACTGTTCCTAACACCTGTAAAATCAAAAGATAGCACATATTACAATAATGACTATACATACTATAAACTCAATACAAAAGCAATTTAATATAGATTTTCAGTTTATACCTGAATAAGAATAAGCAACAAAGATGACACTGATAAATACACAAAGGAGCAGTTGCAGACAAATGATACCAAAGCTCTTTTGCATAAAATCTGTAAAAATCAAATGAAACAACTATGAAACACTAAAATTAATTGTCAACCTACCAAGAATAATTCAAATACAAAGTCACTCACTATTCTCAAACCTTAATTTCTACTCTTCAAATATTGGTCATTGCAGGATCAGCTTACATAACTTTCATTTGGATCATATAAAATGTAGGATGATATAAGATCGATGTACAATCGATACACAATTAAACTAAAACCATAAGAATCATTATTAACTTAACTTGGAACAAAAAGTCACACAATTGGACCCATTATTGTATAATTTTCATTTGCACCATTCATATATTCACTATTTCAGTCTCCCCAAAAACTTTCAGTCCAAACCAAAACAGATACCCACATCACAATGCAAGCAAAACAGATGCCAAAAATATCTATGTTTTCCTACCTAAAACAAAACGTGGAGCTGCATCAGGGGCGTAACCAGTCACAAGGCTGGTTGGGCTATAGCCCAAGGGAGAATCAAGGAGAAAAAGCCCCAAGTATAGGTATTGCAACCCACTTAAATATATATATATATATATATATGTATACACATCATATTAAATTATTAATCCTGACTTCCTTTGGTTCCTTTATTCCTTACCCGAGAGTAGCCGACAGCTCCTCTTATTGAATCTTGACTTCCTCAGTTCCTCTTCCTCATACCTTAGTTCCTAATCCTCAGCTCCTCCACCGAGTTCATCAGTTCGTCAATTCGTAAGTTCCTTTTCCTCAGTTCCTCCAAGGCTCCAACCCGATTAGCTCCTCTTCTTGAATCTTGACTTGCTCATACCTCAGTTCCTAATCCTCAGCTCCTCCGACCGAGTTCATCAGTTCGTCAATTCGTAAGTTCCTTTTCCTCAGTTCCTCCAAGGCTCCAACCCGATTAGCTCCAGATCACTCACATAAAGGTAGTTCTAAGTTCTAATTTCATCTCTCCCAAGCCCCATTGATGGGTTTTGCTTGCAATTGACTGTGAGCTTTGAATTTCAGAGGCTTCAATTGAAGTAATCGGAAGACCGGAACTTCGTAAGAGATTATTGAATGGCAAAAGTCTGAAATCTTTCCAAATCGTGTCATTCCTGTGAGTTCTCTCTTTCTAATTCTTTGCTTAATTGCTTGGAGGTCATGAGGTGGATCAGTGGATGTTTGAAATATGTGATAGGGATGGCGGATGGGCTATTGATAAATGATAATCGGTATATTAGTTGCTTTGCTGTGGATTAATTGGTTTGCTGTGGCTATTGGATAATTGGAAGCTTGCAATATTAAATATGGATGTTTGAAATATGCAATATTATATGTGGTTGCTTTCAGTTGCTTCAGTTGCTTAGTTTTTATTTTTTGTTGTTTTTGTTTTGGTTATAAGTTATAACCTGGTGCTTGAGTCTTGATGTTGGTTTTTGGTTTTTGTATATATATAATTTTAATAATGATACATATATATTATTATAGGTATTGAATACAATGACGGATCATCGAAAACCCAAGCGGTATAAAAATCTTCTTTCATGGTTTACAAGTAATACTCCATCTAGTGGTAGTGGGAATGAGATTGGGAGTGGGAGTGGGAGTGGGAGCAGAAATGTGACTGAGAATTCTGTGAATGATGTCCTTTTAAACTCTTGTCCATCTAGTCTGGTAGAAGAGTGTGGTAATGATGGAATTGAGACAGAAGTGAGTTTTGATGTTACTTCTCTTGAACGTGATCCTGGAATATGACGTCCAATATGCAAGTATCCTTTGAATGAGCGTGACAATATTCGAAGAGCTTTTGTGGTCTTAGGACCATATCAACCCCAATTAAGTAGTTATCCATCTTCTTGGGATGGAGGTCAAGGTCGAAAATTTTGTCACAAATGGTTTAAAGATTGGCACTAGCTTGAGTATTCCATAGAGTTGGATAAAGCATATTTCTTCCCTTTTTTCTTATTTGATAGTTATCCATCCCATCATCCAACATTCACTGAATATGGGTTTCAAGGTTGGAAGAATGTTATGTCCAAACAATCTCATGTGGGAGGCGTTGATTCCCCACATAATACTTGCATGCATAAGTGGGATACACTAAGAAACCCATCTAAGCATATTGAAAGAGTGATTAGTACACAATCATCACAAGAAGTAGCAAATAACCGACTTCGGCTTAATTCTACTATAGAGAGTGTAAGGTTGTTGGGAAACCAAGGATGTGCTTTTAGAGGTCATGATGAATCGGCTAATTCATCCAATGGTGGCAATTTCAATGCGGTTTTGCAAGCCTTTGGAAGAGCTAATTTAGAAGTCCACAAAGTCTTACATAATGCTCCTGGGAATGCTAAGTATATTTCTCCAATTATTCAAAGACAAATCCTAAATATTCTTGGTAACAAAGTTAGAACCAAGATTCATGAGGAAGTGGGAGATGCTAAATTTTGTATCCTTGTTGATTGTGATGGGTTTATTAGAGAACGATTTTTCAAAGTTATTAGTGTTGCAGACACTTGTTCTCTAACTCTTAAAAATGAGATATCCAAAGTCCTTGCCCAATATGATCTTCAAGTAGAAAATATGCGTGGCCAAGGTTATGATGGTGCTAGCAACATGCGGGGTGAATTTAATGGTTTACAAGCTTTGTTTCGTGAAGAGTGTCCATATGCATATTATGTGCATTGCTTTGCTCATCGCTTACAATTGACTTTAAATGCCGCAGCTAAAGGAGTGCATGATATTTGGCAATTCTTTTCAACTCTAAATGTGATTGTAAATTTTGTTGATTCTTTTGCAAAACGGCATTCAACATTAAGAGTCATCAGAGAAGAAGAAATTGCAGATTTAGTGGCTGCAGGTACCCTTGAGACAGGTACAGGGGCTAATCAAACTTGCACTTTGCAACGAGCAGGAGCTACTCGTTGGGGCTCACATCTTCTCTCTATTTCAAGTTTGATCAAGTTATTTGGAGCTACTAAAAAAACTCTTGCAGATTTGGTTGCGAATGGACCAAATAAATTACAAGGAGAAGCAAAGAGTGTAGGTAGGGCTATGAAGCGTTTTGATTTTGTGTTTTGCTTGCTTTTGATGCATGATGTCATGAAGATTACTGACTTTCTTTGTCAATCATTGCAAAAAAAAAGCCATAGACATCTTGAATGCTCTAAATTTTCTTTCAATAACAAAATCAAAACTTCAAGATATGAGAGAAGATGGTTGGGATGATTTGATTATGAGGGTTGAATCATTTTGTTGTGAGCATGATATTGTTATGCCAGATATGTCTGCTCCTTACAAGAAAGGTATAGAGCGGGCTTGTGAACAAAATATTACAAAGGAGCATTTTTATTGGGTCAATATACTTAATGCTGTAATAGACTTTCAGTTGGCAGAGCTGGATAGTAGATTTACAGATAAGTCATTGGAGCTTCTTGTTCTTAGTGCTACATTTGATCCATGTGATAATTTTCAATCATTCAGAGCTGAAGATGTTTGCAATCTTGCTTTGAAGTTTTATCCTATGGATTTTTCATCATCTGATATGCTTGCTCTAGATATGGAGTGTGGATATTTTCTAAAAGATATTCAGAGGGATCCAAGATTTGCCAAGACAACTTCTGTGTTTGATTTGTGTTGACGGTTAGTTGAATCAAGAAAGTCAGCATTCTTTCCTATGATTTATAGATTGATTTGTCTTGTGTTGACTCTACCAGTTTCTACAGCAACAACATAGAGAGCATTTTCGGCTATGAACATCATCAAAAATAAACTTAGAAATAAGATGGAAGATGACTTTCTTGATGATTTGATGGTTCTCAACATTGAAAAAGAATTTGCTGATAGTATTGACAATGATTCTGTGATTGCTGAGTTCTCGGAGGGTACGATTTAGTTAGTTTTTATTATCTTACAACAAGTTTATGCTTGTAACTGTTCAGCAAAAATAGTGAATAAATATACTCAACACAATCTCACTCTATTTCATTAACGAAAATAGAATTTTATTATGTTAAGTTCGGACCCATTCGAGATAGATAATATCCCTTAATTACAATCCCTTGCTTCAAGGGAAGACCCTTTGATTCCAAATACGAAGACACGAATTCCATGGAGAGGAGTGTGTTTGTTTGATTTTGTGGCTGTACCCAGAGTGTTTATCAGGCTGCCTACGTACCCCAGAAGGGATCAAGCCACTCGTAGTTCAGACTTTGGGAAGGTTTGGATGCTTCGATGAGTAAATGACCCACCAAAGAATTTTGGTTAAGTGTTTGGGTGATTTGAAAACGGAAATTTGGATGACTTCTGTGGTCACTAGGATTTGGTGAATTTGGTTTAGGGAAAACCAGGGATTCGGTTAAGGTCACGGTTGCATCCAGATTTAAATCCAGACTGCCTACATACCCCGTGAAGGGATCAAACCACTGTAGTTCAACTTTTGGGATTTTCGGTTTTATACCAATTTTTACTCAACGGGTGTATCTTTTGAACTCGTCGAGAAAACATATTTTGGTGAACACCCAATTTTAGTTGAGTGTCCACTGATTTAAATTGGGCACCCGAATATGCCGAGCTTCGTCATGGGCCCTGGATTTTGTAATGGGCTTTGTGCCACCTTTTTCACTTGTCGATGGATAGTCCAGTCGGGCCTGAATTTCTTGAAGTATGCCTTGTAGAGCTTCCAAACTTGTAAACAAGTGATTCGGTAGAGCCCATAAACTCACTTCTATAGCCCAATTGAGCCCAGCTCACGCCTACAAGGTTCTGAACCCAAAGACAAGACGTCGTCTCCATCTGATAAGCTTCAAATCCTCCGGGAAACTTCTTTGGCGTAATCATCAGCTTAAGATAGAGACCAAGTTCAAGATGAGGATTAGCTATTTCAGTTCGATCTGGAAAGGGAGTCATATCACTGAAATCCATATAAATGGGTTGGCTCAAGTGCCTAGATTCCCCATTCGCTCGCTTTCGCACACCAAAACGGGTACCAGTTTACCTTCTTCTTTTTCCCTATCGTTGGAAGCATTTATGCTAATCAATTCTCCTTGTTTTCTTTTCATCAGAGGCTTTGATTTCCTACCCCTGTTCGCGAAACACATCTGTCAGATCTACTGGTGTCGAACCCAGAACTGGTGAGAACAGAACTGGTGAGAAAACATCCTTTCGACCCAATTGAGATTATTAAATGTCCTGCTATTGCAATTAATACCTTATTTAAATGCACCACCGATTCATGATTTAGTGAAGCCACGGTTTACTTGCAAAGCTTGTTACTTTATGCATGTTTGCATCTTGGTTTCTCTTGTCTTTAACTCTTATTTATAGGCAAGGCTGCAACATACTTTAATTATAGATGGGTCATGATCAGCTTTCCACCGTCAAACAAAAGAAAAGAATTTAACACCACTATTTTTGTCTTCTTGTTTCAAGCTTGCAGCCCATCTAACAAACCATTATTTATGTTGCCTTGACTTGCAGCAAACGTGTTCAAGCACAAGGTTTTGACTATGACAATCTTATTTGTACTTGTCTGCAGGTTTTTCACATTTCTCCACCGCCAAGCTTCGTGGCTATCACAGTTGTTGGTGTCGAACCCAGAACCGGTGAGGAGCCATTTTATAATTACTGTGCAGAACACTCCAAATGATGTCACCGATTACTTTTTCCACCGATGTCCACCGTGACTCAATTGCTTTGTCTGTCAAGATTTGATTATCATATCCTTGCATGATTTTCTTTTGATTGACTAGGAAACACATAGCTAAACTTGGCTTAAGAGAGACTTGCTGTATGTTTCCAAAGCTTTTGTCTTTAGTGCATGGTTTGACAATTATGAAATATGAAATTGTTGTCTTGAAATGTGCTGATCAGTTTCCACCGCCAAGCCTTTTAATAGAAGGCATAATCATGGCCTTTACTTGGTCTTCATTGTTCCACCGTTTTATGATCAAAGTGAAAAAGGGAAGAGATAGAGCTTTAATTATACTTTGTTGTCTGACACATATTCAAGGCAAACTTTGACAATGATTAACTTGAATATATATACTTTATGCAGGAAATATCCGAGCTTCATTCTGGTCCATCACGTGGCTTTCATGTGGTCTTAGGTTTGATTGTACGAGTTCAATCCTTGATGCATACTGGGGAAGCCTCCAAGAAGGTAGCACAATGAGCTTTTCAATGCTATCCATGACCATTTTCCCCTGTATACTTCACTGTATTTCACCACTTGAACTTGATCGAACAACTTTGCATTTGTGATGTGCTTGCTGTAAGTATCAGATAACTTGCATAACTCCTCCACATTGTATTTTCTGCAGTTTTGTGATCGCAGGTGAGCCTAACCGAGCGCTTTGCAACTTTGTGGCTGGAGGTAGGCACCCTTTTATAGAGAGATGGCCACTTTACTTTCAAGGCAGCATTTTGATGATGACTTTGATGCAGGTGGATAACTTGGGGCTGAAACTCTGCACGGGGATCATCTTGGAGCAGCTTCCCCACTATTGTGAACAGAACTTCGCAGATTTGTCCTTGGCGTGAACCAACAGCTCGAGGCTTTCACTTAACACTCATCTTTGCCACCCATACGCAGGACGCACCGCAATATAGGCATCAAAAACAAGTGTAGTGAACCCCTCTGTTTCTCTTCTTTTGCCATCAGAAAGTTGTCGAAATCCCTTCTCTTTGCACGTGCTTCTTTCATTCTCTGAACCTGCACTTGTCGTCAACATAAAAGGTATTTCGAAAATGTTTTCTGGTTGTTGTTTTATGTCTTGATTTCTGGTGGGCAGCAGTAGAGTTTTGGGGTTTTGTGGCTTTTGGTTAGTGTATTTGGCTTCGGGGGTTTCGAGGCTTTTTAGCACGGAGGATTTGTTATCGGTGCTGTTTTGGAAGGGTTATAAAGCCCATGTGGAAATAAACAGAGGAAGGACATTCTGCACTCATGAACCCATCAGCAACAATACAGGAAAAGTACCAATAAAAGACCATGGAGAAATGACCAGCAGGATACCTGAACTTGATGCTCTCCTGTCGTCGGGTTGTAGTCTCCAAGTAACTAAGCACTGTGCACTATTTCTTCTCTTGAATGTAGCCTCACTCTGATGCACCAATATAACTCACCCTTCTCTCTATTCCTCTTCGTCACTTTCTTATGCAGCCTTGTGTTTCTTATATAGGGGGGCAGTGAAGATTCTAGAGGGCGGGATAAACATTTGTTTGAAATTTGAATCTCCCGAAGTTCACGAAGATAAGCTGTTGATCGGAGACTTCGTCTTTGACTTTGAGATTGAATCCTGGACGCCCTCTGCCACTTTGTTCTTATCACAATTTGAATGCTTTCTTCTGTTTTTTTTTTTTCGTAACTTATCCCCACCCAATTTGGGAAACAGATAATTTGTAAATAAATATTTGTTTAACTGCTGTCATTATCCTCATCTCTCTCTTTTTCTGAAAAATTGTGACAGCTACATGCTTTGTACATTGTGGGTATTTTTTATATTTTTTATTCAACAGTAACTTTTAATTTAAGGGGTCTTAGTTTTATGTCCCCCCTATTTTATGTTTTGAATGATAATATTAAAGGCGTGAGGATGAGCCTCCCACTGGGTTCCAAACCTCAAAAGAAAAAAAATTTACGAGCTTGCAAAATTTGTATGCACTTAAATCCAGCCCCACCCCTATTCAGATCCTCGATACGCCACTGAGCTGCATTGAACTCCACCAGTTGCCCTGCTTTGCTAGACACTAAAACCAAACATGGTATATGCTTGATGTGCTTTTAAGTTGAAAGCCATGCATAGTGCTGAGACTAAACACCCAGACCATCAATTAAACACCCCAGGCCATCAATTAAAGAGCAGATATTAGAATTTCATTCAATACTAAGAAACAGAAACAAAGCCTGAAACTTCCAATGTCATCCCTCCTCAGGCGATATAGACGAATCCAAATAAGGTATGAAACTTTAAAGAAGTAATTGCAATCTTTTACAGCATAAACCGAACATAATTAGACGAAACAATAATGAGCTGCTTGGAGCAGTCAAGAAGGAACTGACCAAAGACGAACCGTATCTATCCTCTGCTTCAATCACCCAACCTTAGGCAACAACTCACAAAGAATAAATGAAACAAATTACAAACCATGGTAGAGCAATCCAAAACAAACCGAGACCCATATCTCTAATCTTTCCCCCTCCAAATCTTACATCGAATCCGAAGTAGAAAATCCCAAATCAACAACCTTTAATCTAAGCGAGATAGGTAACAACCTCTCTTTCACTCTCTTTCTGTCGCTCTCAACTCTCGCTTTCAGTCGGTAAACTTTTTTTTTTTTGTTGAACGATGTCAACACCATGTGTGTTTCTACAAACTAGGGTTTAGAGTTGTAATAGGAGAAGGTTCTAGGTATTCAATGTATTCGGATTCTATTGCCTTTTGTGTACTTTGTAACTCCCTATGTAAAAGGCTCCTATTATCAATAATAAACACACAATTACAATTCTCTACAACACGTTATCAGCACGAGTTCTAATCCTTGCCCAAAAGAAAAAAAAAAACCCTAAAACTCTCTTTCACAAAAATCTGCCACAGCCCTCCCTGCCCACAAAAACCCTAGCTCGGCCAACCCTCTTGCCGCAAGCCTACTGCAACCCCTGCTGCCCCAGCCTCCCTGAAGCCTCCAGCCTTCCTGCCGCAGCTTCCAGCCCCTGCTGTTGCTCGCCATCTGCTGCAAACAGTTCCTGTAGACCTAGCTGCAAAACCTACCTGCAGCACAAGCACCGCAGCCCCCTGCAAACTGTCGCCGCAAGCACCACAGCCCGCCAACATACAGCAGCCCGCACTGCAGCCCATGCTGCCACTGCTCCCCACACTGCAGCCTACAGCCCGTGCAAGCCCTAGCCTAGCTTCCCCACTGCAACATGCACACCATCCCTGTTGCTGCCTGCATCCCTGCTTGCGGCTGCTGCCACTTGTTGCTACTGCCCCAAAACACGCCTGCTCCAACACGCGCGTGTCTTCAAGCCAAGAACAATCACGTAAGTTTTTGTGAATTAAAGTTGCTGCTTTCATGTATTTTAAATTCTTTTATTTACTGCAGAATTATGAAATATATGAACATGATTTTGAGTATTTAATAAGTGGAATTGTGGGGATTCACGCTTAACGAACTAAGAGTGTTCGTATGAACTAAGAGTGTTCATAATAAACGAACTAAGAGCGTTCGTATGAACTAAGAGTGTTCATGATGCTCGGACTAAGAGCGTCCGTAAGCATCAAATTGTGACCTTATTAAAACATCATTGGTTGGTCTAATCCAAATATTCTTGGAAATTGATTTCTTGGTAGCACAGCTCTGAAATCTTATTATTTTAGTTTTCGTGGAAGTTTAACTCCGAAAATAATATATTTTCTCTTCTTATTTTCAGGATGTCGAATGAACCTAGACTCAACTTTCCCATGCTTAACTCAATAGGCTCGGATTACCATAGCTGGGTAACCGATGTTGAGAACCATCTCACTTCAAAGGGAATATTATCCATAATCCAGGCACCTAACCCGGATCTTGTGTTCATACGAACACCTACAAAGCATGCTCAAGCAGTCATCTTGATGCGACGTCATATGGACAAAGCTCTCAGGTTGGAGTATATGTCGATCAAGGATGCACGAGAGCTATGGGTAGTGCTAGAAAAGCGCTTTGGCAATGTCCAAGATTCCCTCCTCCCTGACTTGAAGGTTCAATGGAACAACCTGTGCTTTGCTGACTTCAAGTCTGTTGCTGAATATAATTCAAAAGCTCTTCGCTTGTAATCCATGTTGAGATTTTGTGGACAACCTGTTACAGAGCAAGAGCTAATTGAGAAAACTCTCTCCACCTTCCCCGTTTCAGCCATTGTGGTATCAAAAGCAATATCGCACTGAGGTCAATGCTGGACTGATCACAAGGTTCCATCAGCTTATTAATATCATATCTGTAGCTGAGAAACATGATAACATACTCGTGAGGAATTATAATTCAAGGCCCATTGGAACTAAAAGCGTTCATGAGGCGAATTATAATGCACCCAAAGGAGGGTGCAAGGAGCGGAACCCTAATAAGGGACATGAGGGACGTATGGGTCCATATAACAACCCTAACAAGGAAGGAAACTGCAAGTTTGGTGCGGATACACGTGGTGGCCATGCCACACGTGGGAGAGGGGGTCGTGGCATCCCTGGACGTGGTGGTGGCGCCATGGGTCATGGTGGTGGCACCAACCCTCCTAGGGAATGCCCACAACATGCACCTCAATTAAAGGGAGGTAACCACAATGATGTTTATCATCGATGTGGATCAATTGAGCATTGGTTCAAGCAATACAAGGCAAGCGAGCAACTAGCTGCAAGATACAGGCATACACCTGAGAGAGCTAGAAGTGTACCTTGCAGAAGATGGTGGAGATGTCAACCTCACCATAGAGGACTTCAAAGCTGAAAATGAAGTGCACAAGGATGCTGCAGACTTTGATTAAAATAGTCCTTTTTATTTTCCAAAAATTTTGTAATGCAATATGCCTTAGTCAATAAATGACAATTGTCTTAACTATTTCTCATGTGGTACAACCAATGAAATATGATGTTTAGGAAAGTAATTGAGATTAGTGGTACTTAAGAGAGCCTCGCTCCACCAACATCTCTCTACTTTCCTGGTCATATTTGATTGGAGTTACCAAACGAATAGAGTGACTACAATGTGTCTTAGTTTGATTTTATTTTGGATTAGACTATTGGGACCTTTGATGTAATTATTGGCTATTTTTATTAATAAAGTATCGTATTATTATTCAATGTCACGGACATGTTTTAATTCCGAACTTTATTATTTTTCAATATGTTTCCTCGTGAGTTGGAATGCCTTGTTGATAGTGGCACCATACATACTATATTGTGACATAGGCAACTATTTTTATGGATGACGCCTAGTCGATCTTCTGTGACTACGATGGCTGGACCATCACAATTGATTCATGGTCGAGGACTAGCTTAATTTGTGTTGCCAAATGGCACAAGTATTTATGTCACCGAAGCTCTATATGCTCCTAGGGCTGGAAGAACCCTATTGAGTTTTAAAGATATAAGAGCCAATGGTTTTCATATGGAAACACATTGTGAGAATGGATAAGAATTCCTTTGCATTACCTCTAATGACTACGAACATAAACGAGTATTAGAGAAACTTATGTGTTACTCTAGTGGCTTGTATGCAACCACTATTCGCATTATTGAATCCAACCATATCATGAGAGATGACTTATGGGATTCTGACACATATAGGTTTTGGCATGACCATTTGGGACAT